>DWME01001289.1:0-25687 GCA_018244795.1 Parelbella ahira ahira
CCTCAGAAAATATTTTTTTTTTTTTTTTTATAAATTCTAAGGTGTGCAGGTTTCCTCACGATGTTTTCCTTCACCGTCAGCAAGTGATATTTAAACTTAAAACGCACTTTTGTAAAGAGGTGCGCGCCATGGTTTTGAACCCAGGACCCCCGGAGTGAGAGGCTGAATTCTTAACCACTAGGCTATCACTGCTTCTATCTATCTGCTATCATATTTTAATGTCAACAGAATTTCTTAGTCCAATCTATCGTGTTCTGCGACGATCATTGATAGGTGAGTAACGATCATCGACTGGGCTTTAATAAATCTATACTTTTATCTACATATACCACGACATATAATTAATCGATATATATACTTATAACTAAGTAAAATAACGCTTTTAGCCTGTTTTTGGATTAAACATATTTCATTAATATTATTGTAAATGCTTTTGAACACGGATCTCTTTTCAGAGCGTGAAGAACGGTTAAGGCCATTGTCTATTCATAGATCTAATTAAACGCATATCAATGCTTCGGTATATTATATATAATTGTATATATATTCTATTACTATGACTCTATCAGCACGTCGTATTATCCAGCCTCAATAACAGGCGACTTACCCAATGTTTACGAGCTGTCGCGCCGCTAACCGTCACTTTACGAGCCATCCAATACTCATTTACCCGTTATTGGTAATTATGAGAGCTTTATTGTTTAATTTAAATAATAAAATGGTAATAAGATGAATTTGATCGTATTACTGTGGGTGAGTTCCTCCACTGTACTTGGCCCCGCATAACGATTTTTGGTTACATGCCGGTTTACTGCAAATTTGTTCTACTGTAACGTGCATAAAAGAACATAGCAGCAATAATATCTTTGAATAAATCCCACATGACCTTGTTGTGGTGATGAATAAAAATTGCAAATACATGTCTCTAAATACACGTCTGTATAGGCAAAATGTTTATTAAGATAGAGATCAAATACTCGTGCTCATTGCATATGTCTTAGGTGGAAATTGTTTCAAAAACTTTTGCCACCACAGACACAATCACTAACAACAGGTCAGTCAATGTATTATTAGCAGCTGTGGTTTAGACTAATTGGATATGTGTCTGTGAGAAGATCAGATACATATTTAATGGTTACATCTAACCTCAGACAGCCCATGTTATACAATATCACTCATATACTAGAATACTTAAACTATCACATTAAATATTCCAATAAGTTTCTACGACAATTAGAGTGATTCGAACAGATTGGCTAAAACGTAAGGGGTGAAGGGTTAAAGGGGTTGGATATTGAAATCGCAAGCATTAACATATTACAGGCAAATTTCAACAAAACACACTTTAGAGCGAGCTTTCTGTTTGATTACTTGAATTAGAAATTTCGCAAAGTTTGTGCGAGGTAAACGCGAGAGGGCTAGCGAGCACAGTCGGCATACTCTTCACAAGCGCACTCTGTAGTTTAATGATACGTGTATTTAAATTACGTTGATTTTGTTAATGGATTAGAGAATCCGCAATGTGCACAGTTTTATCCAAACGAAATTAAATTTAAAAGTAACATTTCAACATGAGTACGATTTAAATACTTATTGAACATTAGTATGTTGATATGGACCATTACTTTGACTTGATTGCTTTCATCGAAGAAATCGTATAAAACAACCAGTCAGCACTCTTTTTATTAAATGTAATCATTTCATTTTGTTATGTTATGAACGGAGAGATTTTGGAACAAAAACGAACAAACGAAAAATAAACGGTTGTGTATTATTGAATAATAGATTATTCTCAACTGCTAGAAGTTACTGTCTCGTAGACTTAAATACTAAATGAAAGAACAACGACAGGACCGACAAAAGACGAGCATTCACGAGTATCATTTGTATATTTTTTTTGTTGTGCAATAAATAATCTTTTGAGAAACTGATAACTTAATTGTCGTTTGGAATGTATGAAAAGGCAGAGACCAAATAGATACCCAAACCTTGTTATAAATTATTAGTCGAGCTTTCATTTTAATAAAAATTCTTCTTATAACTCGATATCTTCCAATAAATTTTGTGTACAAGGTTATAAAGCGAAACTCGACGATATTAGCCCCTATATTACAGACTAGTACTAAATTCAATACAGCTTACCTTATTTCAGGACAAAGTTCATTATTGGCTATCTCGCTGAAGCCATCACACGTAATACTAATATGGAACATAAGTAATATCACGCCTGTTATTCCCAAGGTGTAGGCAGAGTAGTACAGTACACTCCAACGTTTCATCAGATACGTTTTACGTTTCACTATAGAATAACGGACAAATCTATGGGGCTACACCGGATACATAGTAAAGAAGATATTATCTAATTCTCTTTGTAATAACTCCTTCTGTAGTCTAGACTACAAGTCAGGCCATCTGTAGAATAAAAATATAAATCATTTGGTACAATTGTAATATATTTATTTAATTAAAACTTACCAACCGCTATTTTACAAATTTCGTGTATTCATACATAAAATTACATTCAGTCGTAAAGCCGCAATTACATGTGGGCACGACAGTCGCGATAACTGCCCACAAGTCGACAATTAATATGCTTTAAAATTTATTTTCATTACATTATGTTGCGGCGGGGAGTTTATTTGACAAATCTGACAACACAAATAAATTACGCTGTGTCCAGAAACGCAAACAGTTATAACTTCCTTTAAACATGAAACACATTAACGAAAATATCATGATCAACCCGTTTATTGGACCACTGCTGGACGCGGGTCTCCTCGCAGAAAGAGAAGTATTAAGCAGTCGTCTACCAAGCTGTTCAAGTGCGTGTTAGCAGACCTCCTTAGTGAATATTATATAGAACTGTATAACTGATGCTTCACGATATTCTCCTTAAATATACTTAGAAGTGACACGTCTGTTGGTCCAGTGGTCGTCGGATCTGATTGTTAAGCTGAGTTTTGTGCACTTAAATTCTACCCAGGTTAAATATGTTTATAAGCCACGCCAATGTTTATTCTGTGTAGGTAAAAAATTATCTACAAATAAGTATGCATTTAGAAATTTACATGTATGTTTTTATTAGCCGTCTCGTTTAAACAGCACGGCGTTTATTTACTTTTAGGATTAAGTGGCCATATAAAGTTTATTGTAGAACATTAATATTTACAGAATCTATTTATATCAGTCTATATCTATCGACAATTTCGTTCAATATTCATCGTTAATTCAATTCGCAAGCAACACGATAAAGCAATATTCCCACACGCAAGAAATCAATTCGTCTCTCCTCCACCACGGCCATTAAGTTTACATAATATATATTACTATCTATGGATCAATACTCCTTTGATACCTCTTTTAGAATCCACTTCATTATTAGGCTCGACTTAATACGTTATTGAAAATCTACGCTATCTGGTGATCTTATTAATAAAGGCTGCACATAATATTTGAGACTAGTAGGAGTTTGATCAATATTTTTTTATGTTTACGCTTGCAAAACTATCTAATATACATACCTGAAGATTGGTCTTATGAAGAATTTATCTTGCTGCTTGGATATTTATAGTATGAGAATAATGACCTTTATGAAGAAGTTTCAAGACATTTTAAAAGAAATCCAAGCGTATAATTAATTTAAAAATGAGAAAGTAAATACAGTAAGAATAATTTGTATTTTAACTAAGTCATAAATACGTATTTACCTGGTTAATGTTGGTGAACCAATTTTTTCATTCATTCCCGTAAGTATCAAATATAGCAGTACATTGAGAA
The DNA here is from genome assembly GCA_018244795.1 of Parelbella ahira ahira. Lineage (NCBI taxonomy): Eukaryota > Metazoa > Arthropoda > Insecta > Lepidoptera > Hesperiidae > Parelbella > Parelbella ahira. The sequence continues at coordinate 3,778 of DWME01001289.1, forward strand.
ATTAATAGCATAAACTTTTAGAAAATCAAACTTAGTATTATTTCTCAATACTCGCAATTAATTACATTTAAATTAAGATTTACGAGTATATCCGAAATATACATATGTTAAAATTACCCATAACGATGCCAAAAATTTACCATGATTTATAATTCAAAAGAAGCAAAATGAATACTGAATACATATTTATATAATTATTGCATAATTTCTGTCTATGTTAGTGTATAAAACTATAACCATGAAAAATCCTGACTAACAAAAGTCGTCTCGGTCGCTAGTACGAACCGGGCCTTAACCCCAGTCCTCGTGAAGTGCGAGTAACAATCTTTCGAGTTAATAAGATCGTAGTTACCCTCTAGAACATAATAACCCGAACTTAATCGACTAAAACGCTACGAAGCGTTTATATGAGAACCTATATTAATTACGCTTATACACGTAGATACTTCGTAGCACGTCTACGACATGCTACAACTTGTAAAATACCCTTAATATTTTAAGGAGAGGCCTAATCCAGCAGTGGTCTGAAATAGGCTGATGATGTGATGTGATGTTAAATTTGAACGTGTAATAGTAGATAAATGTCTAATGAGGACAACTGAAACTGGAGAATACGGTGATATTTACTGACAAAAAAAGAAAATTTTTGTCGCCCATTTTACTTTTCATAACAAAAGTACTACTATGTTTCCGCCAAGGAAGCCCTTATAGCAAGAATAAGGGTATGAAAGAATGCTTTTGTCAATAAACTTGTAATTTACAAAGTGTTTCAGGTCCACGAAATTACAAATAAATAATTTTAATTCCAAGAAAAATCCATCAAGTTTTATTTCTTAACTAGCGTTTAAAGAAATCGAAAAACGGCTCATTTAACATTAATCGTTGAGGTTTGACATTAATGACTTATTGATATATTAATAATTAACTTTGATAGTACATACCTATAACCAATCTCATCGTATCTTGAAAACGCTGAAACCAAAATGCATGTACTGACAAAGTTTTTTCTTCAATTCTATTGTGTTGCCTTCTAACAAATTGGTACTAAAATATACTGGTAGTAGATAAATTAGAGAGATAAATGCCCGTCCTAATAAGGCCTCTGACGGTAAATAATTACCTCAATCTCGGACTACGTAACTGACTTATTGCATCGTTATATAAACCAATTATTTCAATCATAACTCACATTATTAAGACAATGTGGGATTATGTTCCTCGAGATAAAAACCTAATCAGTGACAACCTACTCGTTTAGAATTCGACCTCCCACTCCGAAACCTCTGAATTGAAATTATGGCACGCAGCTGTTAAAAAAAATATGCATCTTAATATTAAATTTGATCTGCGTAACACTGAATAAAAACATTGTGAGAAAGAACAAAACAGAGATTCATAACGTAACCTTCTTTAATTCAGATAAATGCAAATCGTACTTAACATTAGTGGTGAACAACTTTCTTGTTTATGACAAGTTATCAGACTTTATATATTCATAAAATCCTATATTTAGTAGATACTAATATCCATTGCACTAATCTCTTAACAAAAAGTATAAACACACTGCAACGCTACGCTTAAATTAGCTTATTTGAAAAGTAAATAGCTGCATTGAAAGCATTTTGATGTCTGTAATTTTCGCAACGAGCAGGTCTCAGACGGCGGCCGTCATTATGGTGTCGTTCCACCTAGTAATTTCGCGAAGCGTTTAGTGCTAAAAGTAGCTACAATCATCATCCGTTGCGCGTCTTTTATTGTATATTTATAATAACATTAATGAAAGAAAAAATATTAAATGACTATTTGACTAATAAATTATATTCGTTAAATTATAAAAGTTAATTAGGCAAACAGGTCCAAAACAATGATATCATTAACAGGAATATATTTCATTCTGTTGTTGGGCCTATATTATGTATGTATATATGTATGCATTTGCTCGTCTATATATTTAATTTATCAGCTGTCTAGTTATTATAACACAGGTTTTTCTCTACTTTGTGATCGGACATTAAACAAAAAACGCTTATTCTTATTTAAGTCACTAGCTTAGAAATATACGTATAGTGAGCTAGATATAGAACTTAAAGCTTCTCTACGACAACCCTTAATGATCCCAAACGTATCATAATGTAACACAACTAATCTTTCGTTACACGAGATATTAAGTACAACACGCAGAAATTAACTTGCCGTACGCGAGCACTGAGTATCCCCTCCCGCTATCTGGCTTCCCCTATCAGCGCCTGCCACTCTCGCCTTAGACGCGTCAGTAGGTCGCTGTTACGTCATCTGACGAGATACCTAGTTAACTTTTACGAGTTATTCATAAGTCCTACTAGAACATTAACACAGCTAGACAGACTAGTATTTTGTCTCCATCAGTCCCTAAGTACTCGGATTAGGCTTCGATCCGCACATTTATTTGACATGAGCCTTATCTGTAGACTAGCTCATACTGAGGGAACAATTGATAGTTACGTAATATCTTAATATTCGTTGCGAATTGAATGAAATGGAAAAAGTCTAAGTAGGTACCTACATATATATTTATATAGTTTATCAGCCGGCTGGATAGCACAGGCTCTGTCTAATTTTAATCAGATAACCAAATTAGGAGAAGGTCTAAGATATTTATCGTTATTTATTAGAAAAAATAAACACAAACAAGATTGTCTTTATGATTTCATAACATTGTAACAGATTTTCAATGTAGGTACCTACATTCAAATGATTGAAAACTTTACACCTAACGGAAATATACATATATGTATATCTCCACCAATTTGGAATAAAATACTATAGTACATTGTACTGTACGTCGAAGAACTGTTTAACTTTGAAGATACTCCATAAATATACTACATTTATCGGCTATAGTCTCAACCTTTTCCGTTTTGAACACAGAACAATGTCAATTATGGGAACAATAAAAGTGCTGATGATGACGATAATAACGTGACAAATTTCATAATTGTTTTCATGTTGATAAACTATTTTAATCATGCACAGCCTTAACGCACGTATGCTTTTTGCTTATAGGCTTATTAGTATGGGGCCTGTCCATGACGTCCACGTCTTGAGCTCCCGCCAACCGCTATGAAGCCGCAGTTAAAAATACGACAAGCTATTGAAAAGAGGATAAGTAAATTAACTCGTTATATAATTGAATATTGTATGTATGTATATATAAGTACTAACAAAACATTTAATAGGAAAATGTATTCTTGTTTAAGTATTGAGAATATACGACTCAATCTCATGTAACTTAAACTTTGGCAGTTAAGGGAGCATTCACCCCGCAACAGGGACATATTCAAATTTTACGTAATGCTATAATATATATTTAACATATGATAATTGTGTTGCAAAATGTCCTCCGTGCTCCGAGTGGGTTTAATAGGACTTTGTTCCACAGGGAACAACTGTGGAACGTTTAGACGAGTTTCCAATTACGATTTGTATGTTCTCTCATATTATGTAAACTGCGAACCGAATGTGAAAGTACCCACACTAAATCTACAAACAAGTATTACAGTTCTGTATGTTCAAGAATAATTGTTGAATAATACTTTTCTTACTGTTCTCGTACATCATATTATATCATAATAAGCGTCCTTATGCACGTTCACAGCGGAATATTACCCATCATCTCTATTATGGTTATGTGGGTCATGAACATGATACATTTTAAATGGCAATAAATCTGTAGAAATTTTAAGCGCCTACGATTGCAACACATTCGCTAGATGTAGGATACTCTAGAATATTCTAGTACAATACGTTCACAGCCACAGCGACCGGACTAATCCCAGTTGTACATGACGATGCATTTTTAAACTGTACGCCTCTGACAAGTTGACATTGAGGTATTGTGGATGCAGTTCGCGTTGCCGGCATATAATTTGTGTGAGGTACGTGAGCAGGAAGCTGAGACTGGAACCGAAATTTGTAACGAGCAACGTAACCGAAATAAATTGTACAGTTTATCCGTTTGTATACAGTATTTGTTTTATGTAAATACGTATAGCATAATAATATAATTTTATTTACCTGCAATCAGTGACAGCATAGTAGTTAGTTCTAGAAATTTTCAGTATTTAGGAAGAACACATATAAACAACGTTCATGTACTCATTCATACTCGTATGTTGGTGTGAGCGTGTATATGTGCGTTCGCGCTTGCCTGCAGGCACCTACATACATATGTGTAAACGTGTGCGTGTACACATTTATACGCGAGAATTTCCATCCTAATCCTTAAAGGTAGCAGGTTAATGTAATACTGATGGCAGGTATTCGATCTTATGTAACGCAGGGTGTACGTCTAAAGTGATAGATTGCAGCTTGCTGAAATGTGTCCCAATTTTTTCGTATTCACGAAAAGAGTAAACTTTACCGCATCAGTAGCAGGTAAAAGTAATTAATCATACCCACTGCGATGCGGTCACAAGTAAGACCAGAAGAAATCTACGTAATAGTTGACTGTCATCTTGTCATCAGCACTATTAACATCATCATAACTGTCATCATAAACTCCATCCACAGTGTCGCAAACGACAAGCAAATGTCAAAGCGAACCCGCTAATAAAATAGATGTTACGAACAAAATTTAATAACAACAGTATCATTTTGCATAATTGATCCCGCCCTGCTAGATACATTTAACAAAATAAATTATAAAACGGTTTCGCTCTAAACGCAATATCAAACAAAAGGTCCACTGAAACTGGGTTATTTTAGTCGAAACTAAAATTAATTTAAAATAGTCGAATTGAACATAAAATCTACGTAGGTTTTTGAAGTGCACAATAATTGGATTAATGACTAAGTTATATAACTGCTTAACTGGTGTATGCTTTTCCTGAATAGTCCCACGAATTTCGAATCTACCCTCACAACAGAAATTTGTTTGTTTATATTGCTACATTGAGAATATTTAACATTATAATTTTATTAGGCGCTTAAAGAGCCAACGTTATGGTACCCAGACGGCTGATAAACTACATAATAATCACTATCTACTTATATACTTTTTGTTAATATTATCACTATGCATGTATTTTGCCTCTTTTGTCGCGACATTCTCGACCGAGTTTACAGTAATATCTTCTTAATTACTGTGGTTAAAGTAAGCGTAAAAATATCCCATCACTGCAAACGTTTAACTTCGCTGACGACGGACCGAGCGGTGTAGTGTTAATGGTTTTTTAATTACAAAAATAAAATTATGGCAACATCAAATGTAACATCACGCCTTTAGCCCTTGAAGGGGTAGGTAAAGGTAGATTATTCTACACATAGCATACTCCCACATTTCTTCAATTAAGTTTACGTCCCATCATGGAATAGGTGGTAAGCCTAATGCCATACAACAGGTATAGATCGAAAAAGAAGTCTTGAGGTCTAGATATGTGCCCGGTGTATGGCAATAAGCTCATCACCTATTCCATGGAACGTATACGTAACCGGTGAAACGTGTGAGTGTACTACACTCCTCTGTGTACCCCTTCGGGGATTACGGTCGTGCTTTAAGTGTATAAAATATTGAACCCTATTACTCTCTGAAATAATAAAATATTTTTGTAATACCTACTCCCAGTCCATTTTTTTCCAAGATATAATTGAAAGTATTCAGGCACAAAACAAAGAAAAATATAGACGTTTCTGACATTCTCTTTCGTTTTACGAGCTAACCGTCGCTGTAAAATACTCAATATCTTGCCGTGGATACAATAATGAGGATAATATTTCAGCGTTTCAGCTATTATGTCAAGGAGTCTCCTAAAATATTCTAATTTAAGTATTAGTGCTATATCATTAAGCGAGGTATCTTACAGAGCTTCCAGATGTAATCAAATGCCAAATATATTTATCCTTACAAACAGGACGTGATTGTTAATTTTAACATTTAGAATATTTTGTCATAGCGCAAAATCAGACGCCTCGTGTATAAAAGTTATTATTATTATTCACCCCCATTACATGGTGTTACATATAACAGAACTCGTGAAATGTTGTAGTCTACAACGCTCCTCTGCCTACCTGCTGAGAGATGTTATGTTATTTAGGTTAACAAATGTTATTCACTTATTTCGTATCGCTAAATGTATTCGATTGTCACAACTTCTGTTACAAAGTACATACTTGATGTAATTCGACGACTTTTCTCACGTCGCACCTGCTCTGAACACAAACCCGTCCGTTCTTTATTAGGAACTCTATATTTATTACACTTTAAGGTTGAACGCGTTTTGAATAAAAAAACAGAGTTATGTAAGCGCGGAACGATGTATTTGAACGAAAGTTCTAGACGCGAGGCTGTTAGTTTTAGAGCTTTAGAATGGACATGTTGAAATAATAGTGAAGGAATGTGCCAATGTTGATGGATGCAGCTCAAGAGAGAGATCCGGACTCTCTTATCTTGACCAAATAAATCATATATTAACTGATCAAATAAATCATATTATATTAGCTGTGAGGGGAAGTCAGAAGTCTCCGAACTCTGTTCTGCGTGTATGAAGTAAGTGGTGAATGTATAAAAAGTACGTTAGGTCTGTCAATTTGTGACGGAAAATTATTTAGGTCTATTCACGTACATTTTCACTAAACTACATAATGTTTTTTTCGAGATGGTCCGATTACTTTCGGGCTTACACGAGGTCCTTCTTCATGACCTCCCGCCTAATGCATAGAGGTCTCAGCGAAGACATCAACATAGTCACCTACAACCCAGTAATGGAATTTAAACTCATGAGACTTACTCCCTCGTTGGTTTAGCAATTGCAAGCGCGACTAATGAGCGAAACGTCCTGTGTTCGATCTCCAGGTCGGCCAAAGTATTATTAGGTTATTAAATTTATATTCCCCGGCACAGCTCGAAGTCTGGATTTGTGCTCGTTGTATTACAATGATCGTCCGTTTCACGTATGAATAGCGTAACTGATGGAAAGTGGGAGTACTACATCCCACTGACCATCTCTCTTGGGAAATCCAGTTGCGATATAATGTTTGTATGTACAAAAATAAATTAAAACAAAATGTATATTTATAAAATATGAATAAAATATTAATGGACGTATTATATTTACAAACAAGAAGCCGTAAACATTAAATTTTCACATTAAAATGGTTACACGAATCTGCACTTTCCCGTTTTTAACAATACAGAATGTTTTAATGTAATCTGTCTGGGCCTGTGTTTGTTTGTGACGTACATTTGTCACATATAATACTCCACCGTGTGGTATGAGATAGTTTAAAGTGGTAACGAACATAAAAAATACTCAGCTGATCTGTTGGTCCAATTATTTATAACCCACTGCTGAGGCCAGGGTCGTGGGCTGATCCCCACTCGAGATAAAATATTTATGTTTTATGCACGACTATTATATCTGGATGTTTGTTAATGTTCATCAATGTCAAAAACTACTTGCCGTCACCATTTTGTAATTAGTGATAGCTACGCAAGTTATGTAACAAAATAACTCATAAGTCATCAGTTATTAGACAAGCGGCAGTTATTTTCACCCGTCAGCTGTCAAGTCAGTGGTATGACAGCTTTTAATCACGCTGACAGCACTTTCTAGGCCCACTGACTAACTTTAATAAAAAATTATTAGTTATAACGTAACATCACGCTTGTAGTTCCGACGAGATAGGCAGAGGAGTATAGTACACTTCCCAGTTTCACCAGTTACGTTTAATGGATTAGAGGATTAGAGGACGGTCCTATTGACATATAATTGTATTAAGCTTATCAAGATATTCGTTGTCATTAAAGTCTAGTAGAGTAGGTAGTGATATTTCGTCCACTGTTATAATAGCTACGCTTTTTTAATATTGTTGAACGCCGTAATTACCAATTTTATTGTCAATTCGTACAAGTAATTCATACCGTATTTTTTTGTATATGCATGTATTTATGTACTACTTATATACGTCAACTAAAAGAAGAAATAACATCAATTGTCTTTGCTTTGAGAAAAACAGAGGTTTTTGAGGGTTTGAACGTAATTTCACCCCTTGTATCTGTCAATCTGAAAGGGTTAGACATGACGGATTTGTGTACCAAAAAAAATCTTTACTCGAAATACGAAACGACTGTTCCCAAACGACAAAGCCAGCCGATAACAGTCCAATGTTAAAGGTTTCGTCTTGCTTTTGATGTTATAAAACGAAACGCCCTTCATAAATAACAAAACTACGCTCAGTAGGTACGTATATGTAAGTACTTTATTTCTGAAGGATATTGTTCGTTTTCCCTTTTACATATTTCAGTTATATATTTGAAACGGGTATCTAAAAACTATTGCTGAATGAAAGGCAGGCATGAAATTTACGTTGTGTGACAGGGACAATACTTGGCGCAAATAATATGAAAAATTTTAGTTGGGACATGTCTGACGACAATTATTATGAAATGTAATTTACGTAGGTACTTTCTTTTCCTACAAACTAATGTTTTTATTTGCATACACTCATCCATTCAAAAGCAAAATATATCTGAAGCAGGTTACACGTAAATGCAATAAATATAAAATCTTTGATTTTTTTTAATGAATACTTACAACAATTTTACATAAAATGTCATTTTAAAACAATATTTTATTAGTAACATCATTTCATATCTTACTTTTAATATTACTTTTCATAATATCTATACCTATTTTGACAGCATCCAAGGCAGTGCCTGGAGCACATGTAACACCGTAACCGCCATGACCATAGCAATGGACTACTTTTAAACCGTTAATGAGTTCTGGTTCTACACGAACGGGAACTCTATGCGGTCGTAAACCCACCTTATGTCCGACAATCTCAACATTTTTTAAAGCTGGCAACAATTCACAACATCGTTCAAAAATGGCGGCAGCGTCATGCTTGCAAACTTTCAAACTATAACTGTCATATTGCCTTACACCACCTAATGTAGCGATATTATCAAAACCCGGAATGACGTAAGCATCGTAATCGCCATAAAACGCAGTCTTCAAACATGGAACTTTGGCTTTAATAATCTGACCCCGTATAGGCACTAAATCATTGTCATTACACAAATATTTCGCGCCTAAGCCTGTGCAATTAAATACCAAATCGAATTTCTGAGGTAATGAGCCAAAACTATAAATTTTTTCATTTAAAAATTTTCCACCATGTTCATTAAATTTCTTTTCAGCCCATGGCAAATATCTTTCACAGCCAATTTTCATTGTTGAAAAGAACGAACCATATCTCCAGCCTTCGCCACAAGTTTTGAGTTCGTCCTTATCTACGGGCCTGTAGATAGGTAATAAGTCTTCAATCAAATGATTTCTTGTGACGTGATAATTCTCCTTTGAAAATATATAACTGGAAAAAGACATAAGGCCGGCTTGGGGGGCTTCTGAAGATGATAGTATTTGCTGCCAGTATTCCCAAGAGTTTTGGACCCATTTTTGCGTGACCTCGGTCGTGGGTCCTCGGAAGCTTGTACCTGGTCTGAATACACCAGCGGCTACAGAACTAGTTGTATCTTCTTTAAATCTATCCGCTATTATGGTTACTTCAGCGTTCCTTAGTTCACTTTGCAGTATTCTCGCAGTCGTCAAACCCACTACTCCTGCTCCAAGGATAGCGATTTTTTGACTCTGGTTATCCATATATACCTGAAATGATAAAGATGGCATATTTGTTATTATAACGGAACAGCGTACACTGAATTTCTCGTTAATACTCCTACTCCCCACTAAAAATACTTCAACCTTTTCGGGTTGAAGTATTTTTGGATTGAAGTAAAAACTTCATACTATCGAGAATCGGTTTCATCCACTCTACTGCACAATCAATTACTGCATTGATGCAATTAACTGTGCCAGTATGGATCGTTAAAGATAGCTACAAATTAGTAGCGAAACCCTCTACCGAATACTTTAAACGGCCGGGGCAATTGCTGTGTAAGCACAATTGTGACTGAGTGCTTATCACTCACTTCAAAGCAAGGAACCGCTAATAGAAATTTACGACTAACGGTCACCCATCAAATTGCTGACCACGTTTTGTATCGCATAATATTACGTGATAGCAGTTTGCAAGTGAGATACTTCAAACTCAAACATTTAATAAGTACATAGGTATTAATAATAATAACACATGGAAGTAAAATAAATAATATGGCATAAACTTTTCTCATTTTGAGGGGAGGCTTGTATTCAATAATAGCACAACAATAGCGGTAATGATGATAATGGAAAATAAAAGGAAGATTAATATGACCTTTAAAACCATTAACCTTCCACTTGTCACTTCGAGAACATTGCTATCATATAGTTATGACTGATCTTCAATTGCTCGCATTGGTATTATTTGTATACATACCTACAATATACTTCCCTAATACTTTCATGTAATAAATTTATATAACACAGTGAATTAAGTTCTAGGTACACAATTAAATTATAAACATTTTGAAAATAAAAATAATAGTTAGAAAAAAAAATTATAATATTCATAAAAAAAGTTCATCTAAAATGTCCTTGGGAGGCATGGTTTCCAAAGGCAGCGTTACTACGTTGAATTAGCCCTTTGGTTTATTATGACTATATAGAAATTTATTTATTGAAGCCAAGCTGAACAACACTACTCACGGCGCGATGCAATCAGAAGGAACGAGTCAATATTCACTTAGCCGAATGACCACGCTTACGTCACACGTCCAATCTACTGCGAGACTCCAATCAAATGTAAATGATGTTTACACTCTTTTGTGTCGATAATTCCGCCGGAGCGAATTACCCGTATCGCTCTATCTATACGACTGTCATGAACATTATATTGGCTCCGTAAATAGACTGTATAACGAGCATTATCAACATAAACAAACGTTATGTGATACAATGAATATTAACTAATTGTCCACCCGTTTAAAGGCCGTACCGTCCATTTAATGTTATGTAGAACGTTTGCAGTAAATACGATGTTTGATATAAAACATCTTTACTATGCCCTAGTAAATCCTGAAAACAAATTATTAAGGAGTACTTTACTAATTGTTATATCATAATTATAAATACAACTACAATTAAGTACTTCAAGTTTACAGTTTATTTAAAAAAATGTATACGCAAACAGATAACTACTCTTATCTTCCGTTCATAAGATCGTGCACCAACACGCCATACTAGCGACCACTCCGTAACTAAATGTATTTCAAATATTTCAAGAAATAGGAGATGAATAGAAGATTTAAAAAAAAATTACACAAGGAAATACACGTATTGGGTTCAAGATGTATGTAATATTTTTTTTTAACGCAACTTATTAGTCCTTTCAAACAGACCGGCTCGGAGACAAAACTACATTTTGGTCGTATTTAAAATATAACTATAAGAAAAGACATTAAATATATAAAGTATATTTTAAAATTACAATTGGTGAATTATAACTGATGAAACGTGGGGTGTTGTACACCCCACTGCCTACCCCTTCGGGGATTACAGGCAGGATATTACGTTTTTTTTAAATTACAAATATATATGGCAAAAGAATGAACTACGGGCGTCAGTGCAAAACATTAAAGACAGCCGACTGACTATGGACTACGCTCTCCCAGCCGGTCTATCTAAAGGACCCAAAAAGTAATTCATTATTTGTCAGGTGAAAGAAAATTGATATGCTTTATTACCATTTGAGTGAAAACTAGTGGCATTCTCCACCAATCAACCCTAGGTTCATTGTAAAAACAAAAATTTTTCGGTTTTAGTTATATTTACACATGAAAAAATATTTTTTTTTTCGTAAAATAAACATTTTCTTCTTATTATTTTATTTTTGTGTAAACAGTACGTGTTGTTTTACGTTTTATGGGCTAGAAAAATAAATTACTCCTTACTTTTTAAATTCAATCCACATAGTATTTTATATAATACAAATTTTAATTACAATTTTTATGTAAAAACAAGTCCAATAATTGTTTTGCAATAACTAGCTAATCCTAATTTCTTTATGTAATTTTCTGCTATAGTCAACCATCTATTTATCGTTTAGAACAATAAAAGCATAACGAATCTACATTTCAAATGCTACCTATAATGCACTGTGTGATTACAAGTAATAAATATAATATATCAAAGTGTAAAAAAGGCCTTAACCCTCTCAATATGAGAGGAGACCCATATTCCATTACAGTGGAATGACAAATGGGTCGATTATTATTAAGTGTAAAATAAGTAATAACGATTACAAGTAATAAATATGATGTATTATTTGTTCTTGTTTTACTCTATATATGCTTATTTTAAATATTTATTTAGTAATGATCTAGTTTATATGATGACTACGATAATTGTTAATAGCTCTGAACTACATTCTAAAAATACTTAACCTCTTGTTCCACAGAAGCACGTCCGCCTCGCAAAAACTACAATCAACTGTCATCGAATGAGAAACTCGATAACAGGCAGGCCGAAGATATACACATCGATGAAGCCGAAGTGGACTCGGACGAGAGCAGCACTGATTTGGACGAGCGCGACACTCGGGGCGTGTGCCCGCCTTGTGCGCATGATCGATACAACAACAACGTGCGCAGACATGTGCACGATGATTTTAGCGATGACACAGATTATGGTAATGTTTGTTTTATTATTGGCTAAATGTTGTTCGTTCAAATTAATCTTTATTCGATTATAACATTTATTTAGTTGCTCAGTGACGGTTTTTTAATACGCGCCTCACTATTGTAGTTGATAGCTGTCACATGGAAATGTCAGTCGATGAGGTCATGAGACAACAGAGACGAGTAATATCGTATTTCCACTAAAATTTAGGTGACATTTCATAGTAAACGTAGATAATTACCCGATTCAATTTCTTGTACATTTTAAATAGTGTTCAACGAAAGTGTTAAATCGAAATGGCCAACTTGAAATCGGATTTGGACGAATATTTGTTACAAAATGATCGTCGAAGCAAGTTTAGTTTTTCGAACTATACTCCGAGTTTTTTCACAAGAAACAGAGACGAGACGCCCACGAGCAGTCACTCTAACGAGAGTTGGTTTGAAAATGTTCAAAAAGAGTATTTTACTTTGGTAAGTACCCTTTATTAAGCTAAATATTAAATGTTTTCATATATAACAATGACGAGCATTTACACAATGCAGTTTATGTGTCATCTAGATATTATCTGGGTTATTGGTTTTACTAGCAATCTTTTTGTATTCCAGAGCCGAACGCAACGATTCCTCGGCTTCGGTGTGTGCCTATTTCTCGGAGTCCTCTGCTTTACGTTGTCATTTCTATATATACCCTTATTGTTGCTACAAGCCAGAAAATTTGCCCTGTTGTTTACTTTGGGAAGTTTATTCTTTATATTCAGGTAAGTTGTTTAACATTGCCAAATTATCATTATTTTAATATCTAGATTATGAGTACTTGCAAAATGTAGGACCAAGATCCATTATTTTTGACATATTTACTACCTATTAACAGAATAGTTAACTGCTTAACACAATACAACATGCTGAGTTTACCTTTAAATGTAAGAACACTCAAATGTTATGTTAGAGAACTATTAAATACTTAAAAAAAACTGTACGTTTTAATGTGCCTTACCAGCACTGTTATATGTCGTCTTTACAGGGTAGGCAATCCTTTATAACACTCAAGAGTATTGACTTAGTTTTCATTGCAAACTATCTGTGAGTAGCCCTGCAAGAAAAGTGTTGTCAATTAGTATAGAACACTATAGTTATTTTCTACCCCTGTAATATTAAAAAACCATTAAAATATATATGGATCTAGGCCACAGACTTCAAAATATACAATATTAAATTATATGCAATTCTAATTCAATTCATATTCCAAATTTTGTCTTTGTCTAAAATCTTGGCCACATATATTGATGTATGAAATTTTAGTAGTTACCTATATATAAGATTTTTACTGACTTGATTTTGCTATCTCCTTTGCAGCTTCAGCTTTTTATATGGACCTTGGAATCATATGAAGTCACTTTTTACAAAGGAACGAGCCCTCACAACTTCTTTGTATGGTCTTACTTTGTTCTCAACATTATACTGTGCTCTACATCTGCAAAGCACTCCATTGACAATCATTTGTTCTGTTGCTCAAGTGCTGGCACTGCTCACGATAATGATGGGTTCAATCCCAGGTGGCTCTTCAGGAATGAAATTCTTTGGCAGTATGATGAAGACTTCTGTATCAAACACATTGCCAATTTAACAAAGGATCACTGAAGACATGAACTTTTTTAACTATGTGGGGTGCATCAATATTGCCTTTATTTTAATATTTAGCTAATGTTTATGTTTATTTGAGCATATTGCCACTGAATGAAATTAGTAAAATGAGCCGTAATATGTTAAAAATTGTATAATTATTGGTGTTGTGTTTAGGACAAATTTTTGGATATTTGTTTTGTAACTTTAGTGACAATTTCATATTTAAGACATTTGTATTTCCATATCCTTATTCCATTTATTTTCCTTGATGTTGCACTGTAAACGGAATTGTCAAAAGTATTTTAGTTTTTTATATTATTAATAATTTATTAATTAAACACTTTTAAGAGTTGGTGATATTTTATAGAAATCGTTATACTTTTTTGGCTTTAGGCAGTTTATTAATAATAGCTATTGTCATCAATATTAGTGAATATTATCTATAAAATTATTTTTATATTGAGAGTAAAATCTGCTTGATCATTTGCAAACTGATCTGAAATAGCTTGAGTCTTGGGAAAATATATTATGTCGCTTTAGACAATTTTTTGTGATCAACTGCAAAGAGTGATATAGGCAATAATCTATATTTTTTTTCTATGTATGAGTATTTGATGTCTATTATATTTTTTATCCCAGTGTAGTCATTATTTTTGGTAAATTAAACCTTAAATAGTGTGACTAGTTATAAAAAATGAACTGTCTATCAGGGAGAGTGATGGGTGCAAGGAAGTGCACTTCCATTTGACTAACGTAAAAGAAACCACAGAAAATAATTATGAAATATTCTTTTCTCCAGTAATAGTGAGCTGAGCCAGCATAGGACCCGTCTCTCATCCCAAATAATACTTGAAATTGAAGTTTCATTAAATACATTCATAAAATCTGTATGTGTACATAGACTTAATGAACGTCATATTCTGGTATAAATATTGTTATGCAGATATTTATTAAAAATATTTTTTTTATTTACTTGCATATTTCACACATTACTTCCAATTATTTGATTTCATTTGCGTACTTATTTACTACTTTTCATCAATTGATTTAGTAAATTGGTTCAAAACACAAAAACTTGTACAATGATGATTAAATATTTAATTACCAAATACTAAAAGTAAATTTGTTATAATTAAAAATAAGATACTGCCAACTATTATATGTGTTTGGACTGTGCTCATAAATGTATATCCTAAATCTAAGTAATGGTTATGTTATGATTAAATAGTGGCATTTTATTAAATTTACTGTAATTTCCTAAGTAGTAGCACAGACTAGCACTAAAATTCAGATATGTTATCAGATGCATTTCTTCCTTAAAGAATAATTTACTTTGTTACCTAAATTGTATTCGAATGATTGAATAACCCGCCTGTTCGTGTGTAAAAATATGCTATTTCAAACTAGTTTACACTGGTATCTACATATGATGCTTCATTTAAGCTTTGACTTGGAAATATTTTAATCTATAATCATAGGATATTATTTTGTGTGGCAACACCATATGAATGGTAATTTAATATACAAATTAATAATGAGTAGGTTAATAAAATATAAACTGTAACAGAATATATTTTTTGAAATTGAAACATATCATATACTGTAGTTTAAAATACGCACAAAGCTTGTATAAATGCTCTTCAACTTTGTATATCTAGTAATGATAAAATTTGTACAAATAAATGACATTGTTTAATAGTTGTTGCAAAATTAAATCTCTGACCGATAAACATAAACGATATAATGTTCTCTATCGCCTTGTATAATTACATACGTAAATTTTTATCAAGACATTATAATGGAAGATACAGATATTAAGTTTTGTATAGATAGAAAATGAACACGATAATTATGTCAGGGTAATAATTATAGATATAAGAATGTATTTAATCTGTTAGTGTTCCATATGGTGTGTTATTTTTCAACTCGCTCTTAGTAAGCCTGGGTAACTATGTCGTTAAACTGTCTTTCTCTCAGAGTGCAATGTCCAATTGTAATGATAACAGGGTCCATGGTGATGATAATATTAAAAAAAATATTGAGTGGCATTGTTTTCGTATGGCATAAGTTCTTATATTATAAAATATTTTGTACTTCCGTATGAATTAAAAATATTCTTATATCTATAACATAATAGCGTTTATTTTTTGGGAATGTTAGATAAATCTCTACTAATACTTAATACTTCTTGGATGTTCCAAACTTTTTCCTACGTTTTTGTTTTTAGCCATTTTCTGTCAATGGCAGAACAGACTGTTAGGTAAATTTAATTTTACCTCTACATAATTAAATATTATATTAAAATAAATTTTAAATTATCCTCAAGACTGCTTTTTTACAATTATTCCCATTAACAATGACATGCAGATGAATGACTTCCTTGTTGCTCTAGACTTTCTGGGTCTAGTAGGTACTACTGTATTTTTCTAACTGAATTCTTAGACATAGCACGGATTCATATTTGTGCTTGGTATAAGGCTACCCCCTATATCATCTCGAGACGTAAAACACAACTGGTAATAAGGGGGAGTGTACAACACTCCTCTACCTACCGCAACGGAGATTATAAGCGTGATATTAGGATTTAGACATTGATGTATCCACAAATAGTACAAGATTTTTTTTAGATATTTTTCATTATTTTCTTGGAGGTGCATCTACACGCTATCCAATCATTTAATAAAATATAATTTATTATAATCCAAGCATATAATATGTTAATGGCACTGATAGCCTAGTGGTTAGGAGTTCAGCCTCTCACTCCGGGGGTGCTGGGTTCAAATCCATGACGCGCACCTCTTTATGAAAGTGCGTTTAATTTTAAATATCACTGGCTAACGGTGAAGGAATACATCGTGAGGAAACTTGCACACCTTAGAATTTATAAAAAAAAATATTTTCTGAGGTGTGTGAACTGTGAAGTCTGCCAACCCGCACTTGCCCACGTGGCAGACTATGGCCTTAACCCTCTCAACATGTGAGGAGACCCATATTCCATCAGTGGAATTGCAAATGGGTCGATCATTATTTATTTTATATAATATATTGGTATACAATATCAGTTCAATTTTGTTAAATTTAATTGGTCCGAGTATATAAATACAATAATCCAAACAGTGACTTAACAAAAAACGCTATTTTAATTTAACCGTATACTTTGTTTCATGACAGGGAGGTGCACTTTCTATACCCTTTGTCAGTGGCCACAATGCTGCTTTATAGACAATACTGCCTTTCCTATACTTAGAACTTTATAGTGCATAAAAAGAACATTAATAAACAAATGGTTGCAGACGAGGCGCTGACGTGCAACGTGTGCGACCGCTCCTTCTCCACGCGCCGCGACCTTAACGACCACCAGCAGAAGAAGCGACATTTCGGGTTAGCGCCATTCATTATTATCATATCATTACGCTATATCTGTTACAGGGTATGCAAAAAGCAATCATTGCTTTATATTTCTACCCTTACAGACCTGGACGAGTTTCTTTTACGTTCATCGCTCTCCTCACACAGCGGTATATAATAAACTTGAACGTTTGTCGTCTCCAGGTGCAGCGCGTGCGACAGCCTGTTCCCGTCGCTGATGGCGCTGG
The DNA here is from genome assembly GCA_018244795.1 of Parelbella ahira ahira. NCBI lineage: Eukaryota > Metazoa > Arthropoda > Insecta > Lepidoptera > Hesperiidae > Parelbella > Parelbella ahira. The sequence continues at coordinate 21,595 of DWME01001289.1, forward strand.
AGCACCACAAGGAGGAGTTCCAGCACTGGAGCGACTCGTCGTGCTGCGCCTCGGACTCCGAGGATAGCGAGGCGCACGAGGACCGCCACCGCCTCATCTAATGCCACCACCTCATTGTTGCCGCGGACCGGCCCGCTCAGCTGGGCACCTTCGTGTAGCTCTCCGTCACTTAGGAACAGTACGGGAATTAACCGTACAATACGCTCGGGCGACGTAGGAAATCAAAACAATACCTAACAATATTTATGTATCAATTAATCTCAAAGTTTACGTACATTTTTCTGGAACATTCTAGAATGTTCTACAAGTATTTTAGTAGGAATATGAATAGATGGAATAACCGCGTCGCCCGCGCAGCTGTGTGCTTGTTGTGTGATGTCAGTTGAAGCGTGTGAATCGCGACTGTTAATAACTATAAAATAATATCCAGGTGCAACTCATACACGACCATCTGATTCTATAGTAAGCGGAACCAGTACGGTGATAATCAGAGCGGATAAACATATACAAATATTTAAATATACACCTACATATGCAGATAATTTTAAACTCAACCAGAACAAACACTCTTTTGTCTAAACCTCTGCCTCTGCAATTAGGGTAGTTAATACTGGAAGAGTCCAAATGATTAAAAAGTAATTGCAAGTCTTCTAAATTATGATACTTTTAAAAATTACAAAAGCCAAATTTTTATTTCCTAGTTAAAATGTAATTTGTGCAAACTCAGTGTTAAAAAAAAAACAAATCTATAGCACAATTAAACAATTGAGATTTATCTAAACTAAAAAGCCGGAAATAGTGGTGCGTTTAAAATTATATATTACTTGCTATAACAGTAAATAAAATGTTTGCTCATCTCGGAGTTCCTAAAAAAAATGTTTTTTAAATCTTGTGGAACCTGTCAAACCTGCATTTGGCCAACGTAGCAGACCACTTCAACCCCTCTCATTCTAAGAGCAAACCCCTGTCTAACAGCGAAACGATCTTTATCGTTTCGCTGAATCTGATTAGCCTGATTAGACTATGAACCTCTTTAGGTTGATGATGATGGATGGGTAAGTAATTTTGTGCAAAGCAACAGTTCTGCACATAAAATAGCATTTCGCACACAATACTCAACACTGTTCTGCAGTCTACTCTTTTTATACGAATTTTACCACAAATATAAAAAAATATATACACATAAGTACAATGAATAAATTACATAAAAATATTTAGGCACTAATAATAAAAGAAATATTGCATCTGTGCTTGTATTAGGTAATTTAATTCAAGGTATGAGATGTAAAATAATATTCTTTTAAAATTACATACACTCAATATTGTTTTCCTTTTTTCTTCGTTCTATATAACAGTACACAAGTATCTAATGTGTACGAACAAGGTAATCCATGTCTAAATAAAAGGCCGATATCAAGTGTATTATCATTGTTAAAAATAGTCAGTACAGTGGACTGATTTGGGTTTATTTCAGTAGAGCCCCCAAACTGCGTAATTACTGAACTTTTGAGAAAAAGTTGCTTGTAGTCATTTCCATAATATACATACAAAATATGATATAATCATCATTATCAGACTACTCCCGTCCACTGCTGGACATAGACCTCTCGTACGCTACGCTCAATAATAACGAACGCTACGAAAAATAAAAACACATTAAAACCTTTTTCTTGAGAAACGTTTGCAAATTTTTAAAATTTTTTAATCCATTAATGTTTAGTGTACGGGTGAAAAATGGAATGGAAAAATGAAAGTTGGCTTTAGTATACACGCACGCACGCAAATTTGAACATTTTTCAAACCATTCACATTGACTACTTAACGTCTCTTGCATTAGACATCGTAGTTCGTCGACAATATATTAATACAACATACATCTTATCTATAAAACAATATGCTCATCAACATCGTGTATCTGCCTTGGGTAACCACACCGTACCAGTAAGCAGACCTTACACCTCAATCTATTGACTCGTATTCAAATAATTTGTGTAGTATAGTCGGGTATGTGACAGCTGTCAGTTCAGTTGCAAGCGATGATATATCGATGGAACGTACAGGTAAACAATAAAAATCGTTTGCAGTTGTTACATTTTGTTTATTACCAAACAAAAAAAATCACCAAAATTAGGTATATCATGCAAAATGTCGTGCAAAATCGTAATTACTTTGTAACTCCAACTCGCAACTCCAATATTTTACATCAGCCAGTGTCGCTCTCACTGGGAACGAGAATTTCCTTCAATGTTCTTTACATATTGGCAGTACACAAATTGTATGGTTAATGCGAATCACCGTTACTGACATCACTCATACAATCTAGTCATGTAACTGCGAAATATTACAAAGCATTTATTTTTTCAAAAATATTGTAAAAAAAGTGCTTATCCTACAGTCAAACATTCGTTGTTTGATACACATGTTGCCGTAAGCGCCCCGCCGCCGGTGCGGCCACCCCGCCCCCACCCGCCACTACACCAACACTGATCTAGGCGAACGACCGCGACATTTAGCCATACCTAGCTCCGGTGCGGCCTGTGGCCGTCCTTAAAGCGGGCCAATTGTCCATGAACCCAACAAGTCCCTAGCCCCGCGCTCCCCGGGCCCGCGGAGAGCGAACCTCGCGAGTTCGCCGCGCCGGTCGCCGGACGTTTACGGCAACATAAACAATACTCATGTTTCTCAATTATCGACACGTTAAATACCTGAAAGTTAACAACATATCAAGAGAGCTACATTATACAATTTCTATTGAAGATGGACCCACATTAGCACCGATATACTCGTACGTTGCAATGTACATAGTCGTATGACGGATTGGGGGCAGCTCGTACCGGATGGGATGCGTCGAGTTTGGAAGCGCAATTTATTTTATACTTAAATAAAACCTAGGAGAGGAGGGAGAAAATAAAGTGTACATCTCTGGAAGCGTCCCATCGGGTGCGAGCCGCCTGTCGATTATGTTTGTAAATAACCTTAGTTAAACATGTATCTCACATAGGGGAATTTAAAAACACGATCGAGAGGCAAATATACTTTGTATTAAGGCTTGTATAATTTATTGAGAACGGTGTATAATTAAGGAACGGGTCACTAGGATGTTTATATAATACAATTCCTAGGCGTAGTATTTTAATTATACATACATTACAGATATATACGTGGTAGCATAGTTTCGAATATTTTTATTGACGACGTTTGAATGTCTGTACTGCGTAATGTAAACTTATATTTAAGATTTTTCATCTCGTAGAAATTAAGGTGTAGGAGAATGTGGGTCCATCTTTTCCAGTTATCTCAGAAAGCATATCTGTACTTTTGTAAATATATTCCGTAGTGATATCCCGGCAATAATGCATATCGAGGTGTTGATTATCGTAATGACTGATGTATTTATCATTGTAAATATTATTGTCTAGTCGTCAACCAAAAGGGCCTTTGCCGTCGCTCGGCGGTATCCAGAGCCGAGGTCAATGTTAGTCGTCTGATTGATGTTAAGTTCCATATTACTCGTTTAACTCTCAAGAAGTAAAATGTCACACTACTTTATATAGTAAGATACAATAGTTTCCATATAATAGTGACTAAATGTAAAGTATAAAGAAAAAAATAACCTATTTTCGATTCGACAAAGTGGGTAATCTCCGACAGTTCAACGGGAAGGTCTTTTTGGGTAAAAAAGTAGTACCTCTCAATATCGAACGTAGTATTTTTAAGATTCTGAGTGTAAGTTCAAAAATAAATTAGCGGATCCCGGAGCCTTCCCCGAACCCGATAGCGTCACATATAAGTAGTCGTCGTGTCACCGTTGGGGCGCCGCGCGCTCGCCGGACGAATAAAAGGCGGCGGAGAGTATGTACAGAAACGTTTATTTCAAAGGAGGTCACAGGGCGTCGCGCCGCCGCCGGCCGAGGTCCGCACGAGTTAAATTTACCATGTCGTCGAGTAGCAATCGGGAATACAAATCACGAATCTCTTACAAAAGCAACGCGCTCGCCCTACGCCGTGCCGTTGAGCAGCGCCTCGCCCTTGCCCTTGGGCAGCGCCGCGCGCGCCTTGCCGGCGCCGCCGCCCGCCGCGGCCGCGCTCGCCG
>DWME01001290.1:0-25685 GCA_018244795.1 Parelbella ahira ahira
CGCTATGTGAGAATAAAATATGGAACGTAATAACACCTATGAAATACGTAACGACATCGTTCTATTTTTGAATGTTATTTTGAATTGAACACAAAGTACCTAATATCTGATATTTTTTTAAAGAAACATTACAAAAGACCTAGGAACATTAGTATGTATTTTTATAGTTAAGCTACACCAATTAAGGACTATCGAAATACTTAGTTTTAGTCCTCATAATGTATATACAAGTACTAACAATAAATAAACATTACAAGACTGTATTATAAGATGTATAATAATTGTACATCATAATATATCAGTTATTATAACAATTATCTAAACATAGCACAGAAGCTATGCTAAAGAAACGAGGAAAGAGATCTATCTTAAAATTAATACTGATCACTCCTAGTCAATATGTCTGCTTACTCTTGTGACCTTTCCACTTATTTATCTTAAAGGCAGCTATAAAAGATTGTACATACATACATATATAAAGTATTGTTAATAATGAATCAAGTTATAAATTGTTTATGAAAATTTCTCTTTTCATTCCAGATCTTTCGAAATGATCCACGTGGATGAGACAGACCCGGTTGGAGGTGAGACGATTTTTGATATATTTCTATAATTTAATTGGAAATCTCATTTGTAGACATCATACAATACATTACCTATCAGCAAGGCTATACCTATTAATGCTATGAGTCACATTATTAACAACTAATGATATTTTAATTAAAATATAACGAACCCAAATTGGTGATACGTATAGTTCACAATGTTGCGGGGGCTTTTATTCAATGGGTTTCCAAATTAAATGTACGTTCCAGAACTAGCCCTTTGTTTTGAAACTATGTACGTGTAGAAAACAAACAAAACAATTAAAATTTGGCAGACGAAGGGCATTTTGTATTTATTTTGGACGCCAGAAATTTAGATCGCGGCACGGCGAGCGTCCCAACACATTTGTTACTTATAATTTATAACTCAATTATATTATTGTAAGTTTAATTAAGCCGTTTACTTACATCGTATTTCTGATTTGTAATTTATTATGATTATATGTGATATTAAATTAACCTTTAAATTCATACCAGTTCAGTTTTAGTTTTAATTTGTGATCATTATCTACGTATTTCGATACGGGTACATGTATATTTCTGTATATATACATATTTCATTGGCACACATGTATGTCCGTCTTTTGCTATACGTGTTTCGGCGTGTCTTATCCCACTAATTTGATGATACGTTTACATCTGTTCTACTTATCAAATTATTTGTTGGTTTTTTTTTGCTTTTTTCAAAATAACAAAACCCAATTAAAAAGATTCGTATTCAGAACGGATCGAGGTCAAGTAGGATGCTAAACCAATTTTTTATTTGTCAGTTTTTTTTATCGTCTCCTGTTACCCAGGCATGAGGTGCATTAGTGTTTTTTGAACCTATCCCTTCTATCTTATATACTAAAGAGTTTCACACGTAACAAACCATCTAACACCAGAGTCGTTTTATTCTCAACAAAATCATTAAATTTCCGAATTAGGCCAGTTGTTGGTTTTTAACGGAAATAGAATTACAATGTTTCTTCGCTTTCCTTCTCGTCACATTTTCGTTCATAAATTAAAAATATTTATTATTATTATTATCGGTATCTGTCATCATATTATAATTTCCGCTGTTTGAATGTAAAACTTATCGACAGATTAAATTTTACTGGGATCAGAATACACTGAGGATTGAATTATTCATCTTTTACCATCAAATGAGACCATAACTGTTTAGGAACCCACGCTACATTAGAAAGTCAAGTAGACACGACGATGACATCGGGAGAGAGGACATCAGTTCTTAGATACCCATACTTAGTATGTGTATGTCTCGCAATGTCCACTTCTCGTCTGGTGACCTACATGACCGTTGAATAAAATGCAAAATTAACTGCCTAACTATCACGTATAGGTAAAGATTGGCATTTCTCATATATCTAATGGCTTGCAGATGTAGCTCTATTTTATGTACATTATTGTGTTAATTGAATACTGATATATATATTTGCCATTTATTGAAAAGTTAAAAGAAACGGGAACTTACATAAATTGGTCTTGATTCACATGCTTCCACGTTAGTACTAATTTAAAATAGTACTTTGATTTCGAAAGCGCGTGTGAAAAATAAACAAACCAATCGAATTTTGGCAGACGAAAGGAATTCGTCTTTATTTCGGACCGCGGCAGACAGTCGGCGTCTTCGATGACAGTTCGCTACGATCATTTGTCTCGCGCGTCATCGGAAAATGCAATATAATATATGAGTACAATATGTATAGCAACGTTCACTTAAGTAATACCGTTAAAGTTATATTTTGAATACGAAAAGTAAATATTTACTCAATTCTGATTGACAGAGCTTTTAACGAAATCATTGCCATCAGGTATCAAGTCGCTAACGTCAACCTATTTACAGAAATGGGGTAACAAAGCTTAGAATGCGATACGTAAAATGTCAAAGCAGCTTCAATTGCTTCATAAATGATAATAAACGCTGTAAAATCTAACATATTACTCAATGGTTCATTCAAACTGCGAAATCTGCGAAACAGAAAAAAATACTTGCCAAAAATTACAAATGTAAAAATTAAAACACGTTGAAAGATGACATTTTAAACAATGAATGTTTATACGTTATGAACGAATGACACGAAAGGAAGTGGGGTTTTTATAATGACAAGTACGTGGGAACATTGCAATTTATCTTCATCTAAAAAGCACCCGTCATAAACGCGAATCCGAAAAACATATGATTTAATCCACAAATAGATTATTTTCTAGTAACCAATGATTATCAAGATGCTGATCAACATTGACCTATACAAGAGAAACAATGCACAAGAACGACTAATTTAATTGCAGATTAGAAAGCTAAACATTTTGGAAGACGTCCAACATGGCCGGTTTGGTAAACGGAGCGTTTATCCTACACAATGACATGTTACATCACCATCACGTCCGCAATTCCTTGTGCATGTTCCATTCATCTTAAATAAATATATTGGTCATGACGCACGCAAAGAGCAGACGGAAGTATTAACGGAAGATTCCTTAAGGGCTGTTGAATATGTCACATTGGCATCTGAACATTTTGGTTGTACACGTAACCCTCATACGGTCTTTACATCAGAATCATACGGAAATAGTTAAAAACTAGTAAAGTTAACACGAAACAAAACAATTATAAAGATAATCAACTCAACAGTGTTTTGGAAAGGATCTTTACTATATAAATTGAAATGTTTGTCAAATTAGGAACGATGAGCTGTAATATTTCCTTTTCGGCACACAGTAACTATGTACATGTTCCTGTACGCCATTTATACAATTCTCAATGTGTCAATATTTCGAGTCATCAAAAGAATAATGTTCACTGATGATGATGATGCCATAGTGGCCATAGAAAATATTCCTATAAAACTTCTGTTAATAACAAGAACTCCAAAGGTTTAATCATATATTTACGTAAAGGTAAAAAGTCAATGAACTGTAAGCAAATTTTGGCAATGTTGACTCAAACCTCGAAAACGTTCCAAAACAATCTGTTTTAACAACCTTAAATAACAATTTATACGGCACGTTGTCACCTTTAACTTCCACATATCTCTCAACGCAAAACTGTTTACCGTACGATAGTCGTAATGTTCTGCCCCGTATATTTCTTTGTACAACAGTCCAGTTACAAATTGATTTTTAGATGTTATTTACGAGTATTTTTCATTGCCTTCAACAACATTAATGGCTACGCACATGTCAGTAAAGTTTGAATATACAACGCCAATAGACGTTGCTGTCTAATTTATACATCACGCCCACGTACGTGCTCCTCGTATTTCCTACGTTTCTTATTTATAGGCACTTACAGATATTGTCACTACAATTCTTTGGGAGCTGGTATTATACGCACAAATAGATCTTGCAATAGCAACTGCCAAAATATTACCGCATACACGTGTCAAAGACGGAGAAAACGTTTTTTTTTTTTAATTAAATCCGAGAATACGGAATTGTGAGAAAAATTGACAAAAATAATATCTATAGGAATATGTGTAAGTAAAATTGAAGTTAATAATCGATACATACTCGAGCAAATGACAAGAAGCCGCTGAAAAAAATCGAAGAAATAAGTTACAATGTTGACTATAAATTCATGAAGATTTATTTTGGACACGATTTTGTGATAATCGCAAGCAAAGTAATTATCAAGTTGAGAAATATAGCATTTACTACACGAGATATTAGAGTAGGTACACATGCCTAGTAACGACCATAATTGTCAAATAAGTAGTGAATTAAAGGTACATGAAAAGTTAATTTAACTAAAGATACTAAATCTTCTCGGGGACAGACTAGATTGTTGCAGTGTAATGTCCAAATTATGCACGACAAGTTCTACCTTCCTGTTCGTCTTCAATACACACGACTATATTATGGAAATATACCCATTCCATTAATATTATGTTAAAAGGTATTATAAAATTTCCGTCACGATTTTTCTCTGTAGTCTAGGTACTATTGTCACTACTAAGTAGTACGATACAACTGACATGTAAATGCATTGATTTATAATCTGTACATGCAACTTTTTGTTGGTGAAACGCCTCAATTGTAAATTCTAATTAAACATACTAGGTTAATTTCTTCTAACGACGCTTCTAAAATGGAGAGCTATGGAGCAAAAATGACCTTTGGGAAGACGACAAATGCGATGGGACGACGATAGCCAAACAGTAATAAGTAAAAATAGGGCTAGAGAGCCTAAAGTAGAGTGGAAAGGAAGAGTTGGAAGGAGAACTACATCAAAATGGTCAAATGTTGCTAATAAGGATCATGATGAGGACTCCCTAAGTTTATTACGATGGTGAAATATGTGAAGACTTTTCTCAACGAATAATTTTAATTTTTAACATAAGATAATCCATTAAATTTGATTAAATATCAAATGTCGAAACAAGCAACAATGAGGACAACCCGGATGTCGATGTAAGTGATGACATTCAAGATAAGTCCAATTTCATGGCGTTTATGACTATTACGAGGATTATCGCAATTGTTATAGCTGTTCCATAAAACATGATGTCACAGTTAAAGCTGATTACGATTTTGTAACTCACTCAAGCTATGTATACGGGATTATATATAATGTGCTAGGTGACAAAATCGTCGCAAAGTTCTCCAACAGCCGCTAAGAAATACGTTTAGGTAGGATTTAATACAAACCAACACATTGCTTCGATGTTGACGTTTTTGTGATCATAATTTGTTCACGGACGTATTTGAACGTTAAAAAAAGTAGAATCGTTTGTTTTAAAAATACAACAACATATACAATCTAAAGTCCAATCGAGATGCGCGGTAGTTTAAACGAAATTTATCACGCGTAGGTTTTCCAGCCTCTTTTATTTACTATTCACGACTGTGAACGGTTGAATCAGAAAATTACGTAGATACTAAATAATCTTAATCTTTCAATAATATATACTTAATGTCATAACTCATTTTTATCTTCATCAATGCTTAGTAACGTCACGCCGTTTATCACGATAATATATTGAATGAATAAATTGTTTTCGCGTTCAGACGATTGCTGTTTACCTTTAACAATTCACTTATTCACCTGTTTTAGTCTTGGCATTTATATATTTACCACCTTGCTTTTCCTATCGAGATTGGCGCCCGCGTTCAAATCATACCTGCCAACGACCGATCTTTGTGACAGTCGGCTGAAACGAGTGACGCTGGTGCACCAGACTAAACAATAGACGGCACAGAGTTAAAGGTTTAACCGGCACGTTGCACTTGCGTGAATGATACGAATGTTTGGAACCGTGCCAAAAAACACACGACGCACGCAACACACCCGAACCGCACAATTTGATCGATAGCGTCATCATTTTCTAAAACCGTGAGACCGTGGACGATATTAGCACTTTCTAAAACTTGTTCTGATCGCTTATATTTAACCAAACCATTTGAATCTCCGCTAACTGGACCGACATGATCATAACAACCGACTTTTAAATGTCAAGAACAATACGTGGCGTACACAACGGAAAAATCAAACGTTATTGTCGCAGTCTTTATTTATGTTGAAATTAAAGGTTTTTCACATTTCGTTCCATTCTATGAGCATTGGACATTGCCGCAAAATTAAATTTCCCTTCTTACTGACACAATCAACAACGTCATAAGTTCCAATAAAACAAATCATTCCAAATGTCTGGGTAATTCTTAGGATTATATAAAATGATTTATCGAGTTATTCGCAATCCTCAAAATACTCGCCACTAATTTCATGCTGGATGCATCCCAATAGTTAGTCATACTGAATCGATCAACCTTCGTACTATAGCATATATGTATGTATATGTAAGTGAATCGTATATCCTCTTACGTAATCTCACGCTCACTATGGGTTGACTGGTGCAAAAAGTCTTCTTCTAGGTATTAGGTGTGCGTTTTGTTAAACCCAGATATGGGTAAAAAAATAAAGAGTATACATAAATAATTGAGCAATTACAAACTTTCAACAAACTATAGTATAATTTAGGTGTATGAAAAGTGTTGTTGTTCAAAAATAACATTCATTACCTCCGAAGTATAACCACAATAAAGTGAGCAAAAGATCAAAGCTTTGCAACAAAACGAAGCAGCTACATTAAAACACAACAAACAAGTTCTACAGATGCAATTATCATTAAAGATAGTGAAATTTACAATGTTGAAGTTAATGATGTAAGAATAAATGCCAATCCGAATATTTCCCGTGTTGCAGAGATAGAGCCACCATTTCCATACCGAGATGTGACCATCAAAAGGAGCACAGATGTCAACGATTTTTTCGATATGCTATCGGAGATCGGCCGGTGAGTTACTTCCAGTCCCTTTATTACTTTCGTTTGGCGTTCGCAATTTTGTATAAGTTTAACAGTCATAGACATGTACATATATGAAAATTAACTAGATAATTAGAGATTTCCGTGTCCGATGCAAAGACATACTTCTTTTATGACGGTTGCTACAAAGAGTGTAGGAGAAAGACTCACTGAAAGAGTTTAACTTAGTCATCAGTAGTACTTACACTAAAAACTTTTCAATTACAAATACGATTTCAATTTCACTATTTTGATCTTTCGCTTTTACAATTTCGCATACAACTTAAATTGCATAAAGTATAACGTTTCATATACGACTGATATTGTTTCTCTTTCTTATTCTTGTACGTGTTTTAACATTTTAGAGGAAAGTTCGGAACCGTCTACCTCTGCCGAGAGAAGAGCACAGGGCTGGAGCTGGCAGCCAAACTGGTCTCCGTGAACCGGCGCGATGAGAGACGCAATGTCGAGAGGGAAGTCGACGTCATGAGGAGACTCCGACACCCTAGACTCATCCAACTCTACGACGCCTACGACTGGGGAAAATACATGTGCGTCGTCTTGGAACTGTAAGTAAAAAATTCTTTCCAAAATTCCCGAACAGGAAGAAGGATACTAATATTTGTTCAGTATATGAGAGAAATAAGTGAAGTATAATTTTGTAATCATATTAGCCTCTGTTATTCCACTATTAGATATAAGCTTCTTCTCCATATACTGAACATCTACCGAAACTATGGTAATTCTTGAAAAAATATTTGTGATTCTATTTAAAATTAATCCTTTATGTTTTTGAAAATAGTAGTAATAATTCACTTTGCAACAACGTATTAATAGATGTTTGCAACAACGTATTAGTAGATGTAATACGTGATGTTGTATGAACACGTTCGGCCATACGTAATAGAAAACTAAAACGCATAATATGCAACCGTGAGCCAAATTAAATGTTATACTGAGAAATCTTATGAATGCGGACGTGACTGCTATGAGCAATTAACTCAGAGTAATAGAGACATTACGCTAATATGCTAAACTACATCACTGTTAATGATGTAACAGTTATTGAGCATAAATCAGTGTATACATGAATCAGTGTATACTTACACGATCGTATCCTGCCCCTGAAAATAACGCAAGTTCCATTTCTACATTCACATAAATAAAGCGATTTTGCAATCCGCCAAGAATTCATACACTGACGTTTCCGTCATCCAACGATTATTTCTAATCACGAGACCCGTTTGTGTATCTATGTAGCCAAATTGCGTTTATTTTTGTTTCACGTCTATTCTGTTACGTGTTGCGAGTATAATCCAACGTTTGAACTGCCCACGGTGAAACGCTCAGGATATGTACATATAATACATATTTTCTGCTTGATACGTTCGTACATTCCGCGAATTATATTCTCTAATAGATATTTATGATAACAGCATGCGATGTGAAGTTCGTGTCGTGTTGTAAAAAATTTCAAGAACATTCGTGAAATATCACCGTATTCTCGAAACAAAATTTTAATTTTCATACCTTCAGTACAAAGACATCTAATGACACACTAAATACATGAATAGAATAGAATGTCTTTACGAACATCCACACCCACGTTCCCGCACTTCCCTGTGATGTGAATCATAAGAATCATTTGCGCCAACGAATCGCAGTTTGAATTTCGAATGCATTCTAAATCAGTACGTCCATTCAAATGGTCCGATCGGCTCGAACCGTGAGTCAACAACGTACAGAATCGAAAGGTGCGTACGAGGTTTGGAGAATTTTTGCTACTCGATGTATGTATATATTATGTATGACGCTTAAATGTTGATGTAGGTTACGGCCGATCGTAATACTCATAAACTTTTACCAACCCAGATACACAAGGAATTTTCCACTAGTTACTGAATAATGTTGTACGACGGCTATATTTAAAAAGGGTTCAATAAAAACCTTTACGAGAATACTAGTAATTTTCTGCAAAGTATTCATGTATATACACATATACATATGTATAAATATAATTAGCTATATATAAAATACTTGCAAGTCTCCCCCTGGTTCTCATGAGCGGGAGATTTGTCAAAAATCAGTCGTTTTTGTTATTGATCCGATCTGCCTAACCTTTATTATAATAATCCAATTACCAATTTTATCTAAAACTACTGCTTTTATTTGTGATTACAATACAAATACTAGTTCCGATGTGAATTCGTCTAGAATGTTATTCTAATGCGCAAGGATATTTAGAGATTTTTTCAAATGACGGGAAACCTTTTTGTGATAATATATGATGCCAAGTATTTTTAATATAAAAACAAAAGGTAGGTAGTTACGAATAATTCTAAATAAATCATTAACATCCTACGTCACAAATGCGGTTAAATTCAGAATCTTGTGGTTAAATACACCGTTACTACAAAATAATAATACCTAATAGATATTTCAATTAAAGTATACGTAGTTGTGACTTAAAACGTTCTGCGGTTAGATACTAATGAGTTTAGTCGTAAATTTAAAATGTTATTCATTGGGTTATTTCACTCATATCAATATTACTGTTAGTTATATTAATTGTAATAGACCTCATCCAACTGTTATCGATATCTTGTAAGTAACAAAATCCAAAAACGGTACAACAGATTATAAAATCTGTAGTAGGTACTGATATGACTTTTTTTTTATTGCGAGACAGACTGACATTGAGCGTTCTCAGTCTGAAGAGACCTATGTCGAATAAAAGCCTTGATGATGATGTCAACATTTGATTTAAACATACGAGTATTTTTGCGATGTTCAGCAATGAGATACAATCTGATAATTAATCGCGAAGTGTTGGATTCGATGCTCATCCAAAACGAAAATTTTTGTCATGAACACGACAATTTGTATTGTAACAGTTATATAAGTATGCATTTAGACATATGTACCTATAGATAAGTTACAATACATGTACCGTAGTCATATAGCGTCAGTAGAAGCAACTCTGTCTAGAGTTAGACGGACGTGTGTAAATTGTCCCAAGATATCACTATTATCATTTAAATTAGTTGTTTCGTCATTGAAAAACGTCGACGTTCGTATTCCATAACCACAGACACTATTTGTGAGTCCAATTTAATTATATTTAGCCCGGCAAACAAGTAAGAGGTCAACCAGATGAAAGTGGTCACCGTCTCCTATGGACGTTTGCAACACCAGAGGAGTTTCGAATGCGTTGTTAGCTTAGAAGAAACCCATGTTATAGTGCTCTGAGAAATCCTCAGATGGTAGCTTATTCCACATTTTACACATGTGTGTTAAAAACAATGCATATTATTAAAGGAGACAGCATGTTCAAATATCATCCTAGATTAATAACAAATTGATACGAGAGACAAAACAGCGTCCTACGGTGACTATCAATGAACTGAATAACAGTTGTGTTCGAATTATGAATGCGACTATTTATAATTTCCGTTGTCAAATCTAATATCAAGCAACGTGAATATCAAGTTAGATAGTTCTCGCAAAAAGTGAGAGTTTAGACGCTATAATTAACAGCCAAAGGCGTGCACCACCTGTCGCGTTTGTTCGCTGTCAACAAGCGAGTGTCTGACCTAATAACTACACCTGTATTATTCACAACGACCTATTTATGTTGGTGAATAGGCCGCAGCTTGTCACTTTATAAAAATATCGCGAGTTCTAGGAAAGTGGTAAGCGAGATGTGTGGATGCAGATTCATGTGCTCGTTGTAATTTCTAGAAACATCTTTGCAACTGGCGCATATTTCTGTGTGGCTCGTTAGGTGTTTTGAAATAGGAATGCTTTAAGTGCACTCGTATGTTAATCGACTCGAGTTACTGAGAGTCATTCATCTTTAAAGGTGTTAGTTTTTTTAAAGAAAACTGACATGATTCTTAATTTCCTTGGATTTTACTGAAAAAAAGTCGTCTCGTTCGCCGCTTATAGAATTGATTTTTAAATGAAAATTGCCAGAACACGTACATAATTTACCGTATCTTATCGCAATTTGAAATGTTCCGATTTGTATGTGAAGTCGATACTATTCTGCCACAATAAAACTTGCTTCTTATTTAGAATTATATACATACATAGATACATGAGCAGAGGAATTGCAATGGTAAGTCATCATGACAGCCCGTTGATCAAAGATTAGTCTATATTTACAAGTATATTTGTTGATCAATTTAAAGCGTGACCAAATACCTATTAAAATTAAAACAAATATGCACTATTACGACCTCAGTGTCCTGGTGTTGTACGTTACGGCCATGCATCGTCTAATTTACGATGATATTCATGGAATTGTACATTGACCTCATTCTGACATCAAACCGAAACCAACTTCCGATTGCCGATCTCGCCGATCCGAAAACATTGCGTCGTCAAAACTTTACGTCCTCAGGAAGGACGCGAAACACGTGGCTTGTTTACGCTTCAGGCAAAATCGTATGACGAATTCCCGGTAATACACGTATAATCGTATCGTAACGTTTGTCATACGTACGATTCGTACAATATTATTGTACAAATACTTTAAATAGAAATATTGTTTATAACTTTTTAATTACCTATATACGTTACAACAAAAAGTTATTAAAAAAAATCCTTTACAAATTTTCATAGTCCTCATAGATAACAAAATAGATCCAAAAAAGATCTTTGAGATTTTACGCTTTAGTCGCAAATGAGCGATATATGTATTTATATACCACCGACTAGTTTTACTACAATAATGAAGCCCAGCATTTACGAATTTAATAGAATATATTAAAAATAATTTTACTTTTAGAGAAACTGGATCTTTAACTTGTGTAAAGCACTTTTTCTTTTCATCATTGCCTTCAAAAATGTGTTTTCTTAAAATTTGCTATTGTTTATAATTGTCATCCATTTTCGTTGTCATTCTTTTTTAAGCATCTATATTTTAACATAGCTACATAAAAAATAATTTAACAATTACATGATATTACTTATTTTATTCTTCAACAAGGAAATAACAAAAAATTGCTTATTATTATTAAACCTAAATAATTTCAACAATTTACGATCCTGTAATAATAATTCTATTCGTAACGAATCGTACGAGTTATAAACGTACGACGATTTTTCACAAACCCTATTCATAAGTAATGGTTATACTAAACAAACAAGATCACAAACATATCACAAACATATTTTTCACCATAGAATCCAATGACCGGCGAATCCCCGTCATGTGTTAATCCGAACTAAACGCGATGTTGTTTACGAGTCATTTAATAGCCTAATCCAATATTAAACTGGAAAGTCAAGTGCTTCCGTAATTGGCGACAGACGATCGTAAACGCTATCTGTTTTATAAGCGGTGCCGTTCAGCGTCGGGACGCGTCAGTATCGTCAGATGTATTAAACGCGCGCGCATTCTTGGCGCCCAGCCATCGCCATCTTTGTATAAACGTGCACAAAACGTGGACGTATAAAACAATGTTTGTAACTTTTGCAACGAGTTTTCGGATATTAAAACCGTTAAAATTATTATTTACTGATTTAAGCTATCGATTCTTTATTCTCAATAGTTTTCATGTACGATTATGCCGTCTTGTTAGTCTGTTGCTAGCAAAAGTTACACTTTACAATTAACTACAAGCGAAAGTTAGAAAATTCACGCCCAATATGTTATTAGGAATAAAATAATATGACTAACTTTTATTACTACAGCGAGATGATCAAAAGCTACTATTATTTAAGTAGCGTAATATTTACTGCAGCAAATAATGTTATTCCTATAAAAATTTTACGAAATTAGCTCCAACCGACTAAAGCATCTTATTACGTCAAGACTTTTATAAATATTTTACAAATAAATCGTAGGAATAAAACAGGCTGAAAACCACACAAATGACGTCACTTATATAAAAAACAAAGTCTTAGAAGTCAGCTGTTGACGTGCATCCATTCAAGTTCGTTCTAAATTTAAATATACATGAAAACATGACGATTATGAACGAATGCACGGTTAACATGTAAACAGACATTCTTCGTTGGGCATACCGGAAATAATAGTCCGTAATGCTTGGTACAATCTACCATAATTAATGAAATAGCAAATTAGACCTATCTTAATTAAATTATAGATATACATACAAATAAAAATTGTTCTCTATGGGCTTTCGCGCTTAGTCAGCATAGACTACAGACCTTAAACCTTGTTGAACTCTCGAAACGTAGTTACATAATATAAAAAGAGTAGTATTCAATAGTTTCTGAGAGGAATTAAATGACCGGTCTAGTATGGAGAAAATAGTCTTTCCATAGCAACTATACATAGCGTGCATATATAAAATTTCGATGATCTTCCTTTCATCTCCATTCTTTTGAGTATGTCGTGTAATCTGTATCTCTGTAATAATAATATGCTCTAATAGAATTTAATTATGTTAGTTAATTGGGTATGCACTTAATAATTGAAGAAAAATTTTATGTTATCTTGAAATTAATTATTGTTTCATGTATAGTCATGAATGTAAATCATTACAAAAATTGCAACTTAATAATAATATTCCCATAAATATTTTCTGTAGGACGTAACTAAATGACTTGCCAATTCTACTAATGCCATTATAAATCAAATAGCCATAGAGAATAAATGATGAATAGACAACAAATTTAAATGTTTTGTTGAAAGTACTAAGCAAACGGCTCAACAAGCTTGCAATGTCGTATTCCGTTTTATTTATAGTATTTCACGAATTGCAGTAAGCAGAGATACTATGATTTGTTATTTATTTTTCTTTTCTTTAACGACACAAGAGTGATTTGATGGAAAACATACTATCATATTCCTTTAATATGTTTATGGCAAAAACCAATAAACTGTACTATTAAAAAGTTTGACCTTACTAGTGCAATTATAATATGACACACATCCGTATCACGTGTGCTATTGTGGAGAGGAATTGCAAACTACACCTGAACAAACTGTATAAACAAACATGTAGCGTCTGTGGTCGTTTAAATAATTGTTAATACATTTTATATGGCTTTTTGATTTCATAGCTAGCTAGCGATCACCGCTGAGTAAACATTGCTGTTTTGCGAGCAGATCTATATTACTGTTACCAAATATTTCGCATAAATTTTCTGAAGCAAATTTAGTGATAATTAATGTCATATTATAACGCTAAATGCCTTACGAGGGAGGCAAAGAGTTACAAGCATCGAGCGCTATATTATATGTACATATCTGTCCTTATAGAGCTGACGTGCTTTTTCTACATTCATCATTCTTTTCACGACTTCTGAGTCCCCCACTCGTCGAATTTTACAACTGATTTCTGACTGAAACTGAATACCACTTCATATAAACAATCACCTTTTAATTGCCGTGGTTAATTCTATATTTTAAGTATTTTCAATAGGTAAAACCCCTTGACTGCCTCGTTGATCGAGTGGTTGCAAGCGCGACTGCCGATCAGGAGGTCCTGCGTTCTAATGCCGGTTCGGGTACTATCGGACTTTTCTAATTTAGAATTTTTAGTAGTGACTCGGAGTCAGGATTTGTGCCCGATTTTTGGCAATAGGCTCACCACCTATTCTGTGAGACTTAAACGTAACTGGTGAAAACGTGGAAGTCTTCTACACTCCTCTGCCTTCGGGGATTACAAACGCGATGTTACGTTTCTTCATATATTATTATAACATTCCTAAAATTTTATTTCGACAAAACCGTCTTTATTTAGCTCTAAATATTATGCATTCATAACATGACATAATAATATCAAGTTGGTTAAACAACAATAAGTAAATCAAAATCGCATTGAACAACATTTCATAGCAACAGGACAGGACTAAACAAAAATTGGCGGGAAAGAAATATATAGATACACGCAAGAAACATACCTAACAATTTAAGCACAAGGAACAATATTCTGAGTTCTGTATTAATTGTAGACTGCCAACGACCTTGAATCGACTCGAAGGAACGGCCTTGTCTTCATCAACTCTTTATTATACTTTTATTTTGGCGCCAACACCGTCCATAGACAAGTATTATAGTACTTTTAACTCATTATTTTTTTTGGCAAAGCTTTTTGGCATTGTCTCGTGTTGGCACACGTTTGCTGTGCTTAAATGTAGTTTTTCTAAAAAAACAGTAATTGGCTGACGTTATTTAAAATACCCTAATTATGATTTTAATGAATTCAACAGTCATCGTTCGGTCACGTGTCATCATTTTTATATTAATGACTCATACCACAGAACAGATTTAAAATTAGTAATGTAATATGATTACACATTTTCATTTGAGGAAAATATATGCATGTATAATACACTAAAATATATAATACCCGAGTATCATGTAGGAACACTGTACTAACAGAAATAAACCCCTTCTTTATCCACTCCTAATTCTATATAGTATTAGTTTATTCAACGTTACATTTGAAGGAAAATTACATTTAAATTAAATGAATTATTTATTTGAAAAACAAGCTGCTCTTTTGTTAAGTATGCGTCAGTAATAAAATAGAGAGAGATAGATAGAGTGTCGCGATCGATTCTCTCTTTCTAACCGTTGGACATTGCCGCTTACAGGCGTGTATGTCTTCCCTATTCTGTTTATAATCCGCTATGATTTTAAAATATGTATTTAAAACAAATTCGTCTGTTTTTTTAATTTCCGGGCGCAAAAGCAAAAAGTTAAGAATGCTCCTTTTTTTTAGTATCACTGGCGGAGAGCTGTTCGAGCGTGTGATCGACGAAGACTTCGTGCTGACAGAGCGCGCTTGCACTGTGTTCATGCGGCAAATATGCGAGGGTATCGAGTTTGTGCATCGGCAGAACATCCTTCATTTAGACATGAAGGTAAGCTTTTAAAATTGTATGCAAGAGAAACTCGGTATGTACTGAAAGAAGATGGAAGAAGATAAAAGTTGCCACTTCTAAACCGAGTCGAATTATTTTGGACATTGGTCGGAATTAATTCTAAATTAAATATCAGCAAGATCTCTCTATTTGCCATTTATTATTTAACGTTTATTAATTCTAAACACGTTTAAATTTCTGTTTTAATGCGTTCCGACATTTGCTTACAATTTGGTTTATAATTTTTTTTATTAATTTAAACTGAATTCTAGAACCTTTAGAAGTATGCCCTTGATCTGTGTATCTACTGAAAACGTTTTAACAATAATATATGAAGACGTACGCGTGCGGGTCATCTTGATGCCAGTCCAAGTCGTAAATCAACGTGGCGGAAAAGCGCGAGAGTTTTATAACTATCCATTCCTATTATCCCGCATTGTTTATTATCATCTCATTTGTTTCTTGCTTGGTTGCATCGAAAGCACACGATTTTTTTAACGCACCTGTTTTAAAATGCATTTTATTGTTTTAAGCATCTTTGGTCATAATATATACATATAGACATATAGAATGCCATTGTCGTTCGTAGTGTTGCCAAACGAAACTTAATATTAATTTAGCAAAAGTGTTCTACTTGATAATTATATTAGCTTAGAGAGGTCCCTAAAACAATTACTTTTCATTTTCATATTTTACGGTAAATAGAAGTAATACGGTAAAAAGTAGTTGCTTTAACAAAATTATAAATATAACGTACTCGTTCAGTCTCGCTTGCTCATTCACTCATCAACATCGTCACGCGATGTCATAACAAGTGGATATTATCGAAAACAGCGGAAGGAATAGTACGAAAGGCAAAAAGACAACAATAATCAAATTTCATTCTTTTTTAGCCAGAAAACATCTTATGTCTGACGAAGTCCGGGAACCGTATAAAGATCATCGATTTCGGACTCGCCCGCTTCTACGACCCGGAGAAGAAGTTGCAGGTGCTCTTCGGTACGCCGGAGTTCGTGGCGCCAGAGGTGGTTAACTTCGACCAGATCGGTTATGGCACTGATATGTGGTCCGTTGGAGTTATATGTTATGTTCTGTAAGTTATCATTTATCCTTTGATCTCCTTGTCTCCCTGAATGGAAGATCGTTTCGATACTCCATATATTTGAAATATTGTAAACGATTCTCTTGAACACAGTAGTTTTTCATAATTCTATTACTACAGAATCCCGCTATAACACATGATATTTTAATAACACGTTACCTTAATTTAATTAGTTTCTAATGAGCGCTACAACTATTACATTGAAAAAAAAAATTGGGATCTTCTTCTGGACTTTCAGCGTTCGTTTTTCTCTACAGAACCACAAGTGTTCCGTAGCTTAAACCCCTGTTAAATAAACAAAAACATAGAGAGTATAAATAATATCATGCTTATCAGCCTCATCATCAACAACCTCACGCTCAAGGCTCTCATCTTTGAGTTTTCGTCGAATCCAATTATTGGAGGCTTTACGTAAAAACAGGATTAGTTAAATACTATGGAATATCCCAATTATGTGTTCAATTGACTTATTTCAGTTTGTCCGGCCTATCACCTTTCATGGGGGAGACAGACATAGAGACCATGGCGAATGTAACGGTAGCCAAGTACGACTTCGATGACGAAGCTTTCAACGAGATTTCAGAAGACGCCAAAGACTTCATCCGGAAGCTTCTCGTGAAGGACAAAGAGTGAGTATCGAAAATGCGCGCGACTGAAATAATTTGACATACAAATTAAACAAAACTATTTTAACTCAATTCGATTTAAATTATTGAAGTCCGCAAAATAAATGCTGTATATGTTGTAAATATTGTACTGATGTTCCTTAATAATGCCTTCGAGAAGATGGCATTATTTCGATGAAACTTTTCCATCTCAACCGCTACGCTTTTAGTTGCAAATTAAAAGAAAAAACATTTGTATCGCGCCCCTATTTTCGTGGGAAAATTTGCACAATTTTGTACCAAATTTGGTTTCAAAATTCTCTCTTTTTTGTGAAAATATATCGGCTAAGCCACGACACCAAATTCACTGTGTCGATATGAAGATGTATTATGATTTTGTGATTTTTGCTTGAAACAAAGCTGCACAAGAGTCAGCCTGTCGATAAAGACCCGTTGTTACTAGTTGTTTCATCCAACACTGTGATGTAATATAAACTAATACAATTATCATTTCATGCATATTTAGACATGTATTGTGCATTAACCATATTAGATATTGCTATGTATGTGCTAACCAGTAGTTATAACGTAGACGTAGTAGAATTTAGAAGTAGTTAATATACGAGTAATTTGTTAATAAAAATTACTCCTCATAATACTTTAATAAGAACCCATGATCCTTCCTATACACTTATTTTTTCATTTACATATCTACCTTACCTGCTTTCGTTC
Organism: Parelbella ahira ahira; assembly: GCA_018244795.1. Classification (NCBI taxonomy): domain Eukaryota; kingdom Metazoa; phylum Arthropoda; class Insecta; order Lepidoptera; family Hesperiidae; genus Parelbella; species Parelbella ahira. The sequence continues at coordinate 18,197 of DWME01001290.1, forward strand.
TTTGCACCTTCTTCCATGACCTTACTTTCATAACTGCACTCAATTCAAGGTGTTGGGGTAATAGTAACAAGGGGTCTTTGTCGCAGGTCACGTCCGAGTGCAACGGAGTGCTTGCGTCATCGATGGCTCATCAAACGTACACCGGTGAAGCAGGACAAACCCAGGCAGCAAGCACAGCTATCGCCCAAACAGGAGTTGGACGTGGCTAAAGACAACCTCCGCCTCTTTGTGGAACGATGGGGCGAACACCCGAACTCCCCATATGTCTTTGATAATCAAGCTCACGAGATAACTTGCCTTGCCAACGGCAACTGTGAAAGATCATCCATTGGAGGTTGTTCCCCGTCACCCAGAAGTAGTCTTAGTAGTTCTCCAGATTTAGTCTTCGATGAAGACGATTTGGAGCCGCCACCACTAAGAGACCCGTCGAACGCACCGACAAGATACAACCCAGTTGAAAGAAGAGCATCCGACAGTAGTTGTTTCATGCACAAAAAACAAGATGTACTCGTCAGAAAGAATTTAGCTGAAGAAATCAAAAAACTGTCCGACCATTTATTTATGTTATCGACTATGAACACAGACCTGGCAAACAATAACAATATGAAGGAGCTAGACAAAAATGTAACAGACACAAAGAAATTTACTAAAGACGATACAAAGTTGACCAACGGTTTCAAAAAGGAATCTAAAATGACGATTACGAAATCAATAATCAACGGCGACGCGACAAAGAAGGAGAGAAAAGTGTTCACATCGAAATCAATGCACAAAATAAGTTCAGCTTTTCTGAAAGAAAAGGAACCAGAGAAGCCAATGACGAGCAAAATGCCGTGGGTGAAATCCGCTCAAACAAGACCAAAACGCGTTACCAATATGAGTAGAGATGTACCAGATCAACCAATAGACAGAAGGAACACTTTCTTCGAAGAGTTTGATAGACGTCGGGAGCAGATAGACAAGCTAGTGAACGGACAAGAAAACGGAAGACAGTTGCCTTACAGAAGAGGTCACGAAAATAACGCTCATCGAACTAAAGACCTACTTCTACATCTTCTGGAGAAATGGGGAGAAACGGAGGAAGTAGAAGCGGAGAGAACCGCGGGGGGAACTTCAAATGGTGGTCGGCACCAGTCTATCTCTTTCGAATGGTCATCGTCCAATCAATTAGCCCAGAATTCAATGTCCAGTCTACACGCATTCTTCCAAAGACAGACATCGGATGAAAAACTGCAGAAGAGCAAAGTGACTGCCAGCGTTTCGAGTTCAAAGTGATTTCTCATAAAAATGTTCATTTCGACAGGAACTAATATGTGCCATGACAAGTGCTGTTCAGAAAGGTTATATTAATAGTAAAAAAAATTAAACAGGGTTTTTCTAACTTCATTTTATTAAGAGGTATAGAAAAGATGTTGCATCCTATTATATTTTGATCTCTACACCAATCGAACAGCTGACCACAGTGAGAAAGTTAAAAAAAATTGAGGTTTCATGACTTCTACCGTCGAAAATAGCTTACTGCCGGTAACTCATACGTATACCTTATATTATGTTATGATATGCAGCTTTAGTTTCACACTTTAGGTATTTGAATGTGAAAAACGAATTGACTTATGTATCCACGCAGAACATCTTCAGAGCTATTGAACACCGGAACAGCGTCGATCTGTCTGAATGAATGGTATGTTACCAATGTAAGGAATGAACTATATACGTTAAGGATTTTATAGATGTGAACGTAAAATGACAATTTTATACGAATCTAGTCTCCATACTCAAAGCTCTGTATGATATCCGTTGAAAGAAGGACAAGACTGAGATGCAATTTTCAAATTGTTACAAGAACATTGACAATAGCTTAATTTTATACGTTTTTTTGTAAATAAGCACGTTGACATAATACATGGTATCGGCATATTTCAAATTTGTTCCTTATACGTACTTACTTATTATGTGTAATTATGTATTAAATTTTAATTTATTGTTTTACGATACGTACATATTATGTTGTTAAAATATAAGGCTTTATTAAATTTACTGGTTTTTTTTTTCATACAGCAACATTGATAAATACATTTTTTTTACAACAGGTAAGTTAAATGAAAAATTTAGTAACAATTTTATTAAATAAAAAGGAAAGTTTACAATACGAGACATAAAATAATGTTCTTGGAGAATTCTATGACCATTTCTGGTTTTGACTCGCATCGACCAGCATTTGAACTTCATATTGATTAGTCATAGTAATCATTTCTTCTTTTAGTTATTATAAAAATAACTTAAAACAATAGGTAAATGAATAAAATTAAACTATATAATATATTGCTGACCAGTCATAAATACTCCAAGATGACTTTGTGTACTTTGATAACATCGTATGTTTCCGTTTGTTCCATTTTGTTTAAATAAAACACAACTACTCAAATTTTGTGTATCGCTCCATAAACAGTTCTCACTTCAAATAACAGCGGGAAATCAAATAATTTGATATTGATGACATTCTTACATGCTGTTAAATTTTTACCCCGTGACATCACGTCTTTAATCACCGAAAGGGTAAGCAAGGGTGTAGTACACCCCCACGTTTCACCAGTTACGTTTAAGTCTCATGGAATAGGTGGTGAGCCTATTGCTATACAGCGGGCACATATCCGGACTCCGAATCACTACCAGAAATTCTAAATTAGAATAATCCAATAGTACCCGACCCGGGATTTGAACCTAGGACCTCCCGATCGGCAGTCCCGCTTGCGACCGCTCTACCAACCAGGCAGTCAATTTTTACCCTGTTTTTTGTAGTTTTACGCTACTTTAACATTTTATGAAATTGCACACGTAAGCCTTTGTTAAAATATTTTTTTGCAAATCTACAAATGTATTTAAAATTTCTGTAGTGAACGTCTCGGCGCTTCTGACACTCTGACTCACCCGTGGCTCATCCAATCTGCGCTGTGTACAGAGCTTCACATGACAAAAAGCAAACTTAAGAGATACGTCATCAAGAAGAGGTGGGCTAAAGCCGTAGCCGCTGTTATAGCTCTGAAACGAATGGGCGCCAAGTTCGAAGATATTCATGAAGAAAAAGCTGAAGACAAGCAATAAACTCATAGTATTAAAATTGGAGGCTCTTAAATTTTGCTTTAAATTATATTGTTTATAAACGATTTTTATATGTCAATGGTTGGTTTATTTTTTATCTGTGCTACGAGTGCGACGGTTAGAGTGATAACTAATTTAAACTAAAATTATGGCTGGACATGTAATTATGTCAATCCGTATATTAAAATTTTATAAAATTCGTTTAAAAGCAATGAAATGGAAAGGAAAGTATTTTTATATTACAATTAGGCCGCTATCGTATATTAAAGATGTTTGAAAGAAAGATTTATCAATAGTGTAACCTAAAATATGATTTCGATAACGTAAAAATATGTCGCGATGATTTATTTCAATTTCCTCCAAAAAAAACTTTTTGTTTATGAAATACACGACTGGTAAGTGTTAAAAGACATTTTTAAATCTGGTCAAGAAATTTCTCCTAACAGCTTTCAAACAACTTTAGTTAGCACGAAAATAATTATTGTGTAGCTGTTTATCTTTAGCTCTTAATTCTTATGCCATTATTAGATTAACGATTAATTACTTAACGCAGTCTACATTCTTTTAAACCTTATACATTCTTGTTAATTAAGATTTTGAGTTTACACATTGTTGAATCTACTAACATAGTGTAAGAAACTGTTGAAACCAAAATCCATAGTAAAGATAGCTAGTACTCATATACTTTTTTTATGAAAAATTCGTCTTTATTATAAAAATAATTACATGAACAATTCGTTTAATAGAAAATATTTTCCTTTAGAGTGTTACTACTTGGTGCAAATATTCTGCAAATAAAAAAAATGCCCTAGTAAGGAAAACATTTTAAAAAATTTAAAGATCTGTGTCAAGATGTCTCGATTATATAAATTGATCTGTTCTCGTTCAAATGTATTAGCATAATTTTGTAGTACTATTAACGTGTTAGGTATTTAGCTATTTAACGTTTTACTTTCAAATTATATAAAAGACAATAACTTAACACAAAAAAATATGTTTTAATCTAATGCGTGCTATTAAACACTTAAGTTTCTTCTCATTCTGTTGATCTGTTAATAAATAATTAAGTAACTTTATTAAGTTTTAATTTTATATCATGAAAGTATCGAGTTATTAATTACATTGTTGAGAAGAGGTTGAGTTTCACTAACGCAACTAAACATATCCTTGTGGCCTCAAAATTGTGTACTAATATAGAATAAGCGCGTCGTACTCATGAATTGCATTTATATTCCGTGTAAATGACGTATCATAAAGACATTGCCTTGAAATTTTTGCGAATATGATCAATAAACTTTCATCATTTTACTCACCTTGTTTCATTCTGTTTGTCTCTCCTTTATCCCGTACGTAAGCAGAATTCATTGGAACATTTTAACCTCCGTTTAGAAAAACTAGCAATCAGCATTAGATTTGTAAATTTTGAAAAGGTTTTTTAAAAAAAGATGACATAAATAAGTGTTGCAAATGTTTTGTCTAGTTAAATGCCTATAAACAAATCAAGTCCGGAAAAGTACATATTTAAGATTTAAATGTCGTCTTGCATTTATATTACCGCCATTAATTCACAAGCTGTTCCAATAGCATTGATTCTGAATTTTAACTTGTACTCGTTTGGAGAATTCGTGAAAAGCTATCAATTATGTATAAGATAGTAATGAAAGAAAAAAACATCAGACATGATCACTCCGCAAAGCATCTTATTCTAATGTGTTTGTGTTAAAGTGCATTTTAAGTTATACTAGTTGAAAAACTCGGAATATTTTAAATCATTTTTGCAAACCTGCCTATCAAAACTACACAACTGGTTATTGAATTTTCATTTCATTTACTTGTAATAGAGGGCGACCTCAAAATTTTTATTTTACCCTGGTGTAGCTACTTATAGCGTATCATCTATACACTTTTTTCTTCTCATTTCTATGTCCGAAGTTTCTAATATTTGTATTTCTCCTTTGTGTATCGTATTATAGAAAACACCAGATTGTAACATACATATAAGACAAAATTATAAGGATTCTAACATAACGTCACCTTGTAATCCCTGAAGCGGCAGATAATGTAGAACACACTCGTTTCACCAATTGTTTACGTGCCACTATAGAAAGGACGTCAATCTGTGACCTTGCAACACACACTAATCCAGACTTATCCACAATTTGGAATATCAAGTTATAAAAACGCAGTAGTGCCCAACCCGGGATCGAACCCAGAACCTCTCAATAATTGCGCTTACAATTAATTGACCAACAAGGCAGCCAATAAGGGTTCCGTTTTGCCGTAGACCACGAAAAAAAATACTAAAGTCGATCCTATCGTAATGATCGGGAATGCTTGAGATTCTTATTTACAAATGTAGGACTGTCCTAGTAGTGATAAATAAAAGATGGTATAGTTTTTTACTTTTTATTTTAAAACACCCTATGATATCACACTAATAGCAAGTCAGTCAATGTGATACCACACGGTGAACTTCAAGTGTAGATTAACGATAAGATTTCTGGTATCTGGCGCGGGCTCCAGGACCGCCGAACTTCTTTGGCTCGCAGCGCCTGGGGTCCGCCACTAGCAAACTTCTATCGTATTGAACAAGGATATCTTTAAGTTCCTTCTTTGACGCCTCATCTACATCTGTAAATAGAATAAGAACTATGAATTAACAGACATGTTATAGTCATTCACAATACACTATACACTACACAATACAATTCAACACAGATTCAGAAAAAATCTTTTAGTGGTCATTTTAGTATTTTTAAATATATGAAGAAAATATAAGATATCAACATTTCCAAGCAGAAACCAAATACTTCCTACATTCAATATCTTTATAAAGGACTTCCCAATAAAAATGCATCCTACTTCACATTATAATTCTCAGTCTTTCATTTTATTCCAAATTAAATACATGTAAATAAAGCAAAACAACTCCCAAAGTCTAGAAGGGATGCTAAATAACTCAAGTCACAAGAGAAAAGTTATTATACTGGAACATACCAATAGGTATTTTATTAAAATAATCAAATGTAGTGTACACTTCAAACAAGCTTGATAATTAGGTACACAAACTGTTTGGTAATGTCACATTTGTTCTCCTTTCCCTGAAATGACTGACTTGCATGGAGACAAGACAGCTTTGGAAAGAAAGGGTATTATTGTATAGAGGGTGGTCACTTAAATACTGCAGTAAAATCAACAGCTGGTAAGATAATGAAACAATTACAGAATATTAAGTAAGAATAAAATCTGAATAATATTAATTAATAACTTGAATTTTTTAATACCTATATGGAAGATTTTTTATTGGAAGTATTCATTCTAGAAATATCGCTCACTCCTCTAAGTGTTATATCTTCAATGAAACACAATGGAATAACTTGTGTAATATATAACTTTCTTTTACATTAAAACAGATATTTACTCGTAAAACTTAAAAAAAAACTTATCTAGTGTACTATAAAATGAAAAATCCAACTTCTACTCACTGGCTTTTAAGATGGTATGTATATAAAAATTAGAATTGATAAATTTCACTTACATTTCTGATAGAAAGCGATGAGTGCCTTGGAGATGGCTTGTCTGATAGCATACACCTGTGCCACATGACCACCACCTTTAACTGTTACTCTGATGTCAACACCTGAGAATTTTTCCTGCAACACACAAACATCCTATGTCAGTGTCTAGTTAGTACAAATACTTGTCGCTATTGAACTAAGAGGAACTCAGAAATTGTTTAACTTCACATAAAATGCTCAGTTTCGGAATAAGATTTGCTCATCATTGATAAACAAATCATTAATATCAATATATCGTGCAAAATGGTTTAACATAATGTCATTTTTTTTATACAACAAGTGTTAGTAACTACAAATGTCATTTAACATACACAATTGTTTCAAGAATACATTGAAAGTGATACGAGTTAATGACTATTAGTTTTATTAAACAATAGGCAAACAAAAATATAGGAAAAATACCAGGATCATTCATCTACTGAGTACATTTAAATGTGAAATCAACATGCAAAATACATCGAAGTACATATTTATCTGTTCAATACATAATTCCATACCCAATCATGAACCCAACTGATGCAAGCAATACGTAAAAGATAATATTAGAAAATATTCACACAATGCTATGCCAAAAGATTCGGACCACTGAAATCTTTCTTAAGACCTTCAATAAAATGAACAACAGCAGATTTCAAAGATGCAATCATAAACAATATACGTAGTAAGAATAGTATGATGTCAAACAAGAAATTCTTAGCCACAGAACAAAAAGCCATAATCATAGTCAGTCAGCCATATAACAAATTTCACAAGAACTTTTTATTTGCTCTGTTCTCCTTTTAAAACTTAAGTCCATCTAAAATATAAACACT
>DWME01001291.1:0-25671 GCA_018244795.1 Parelbella ahira ahira
GTCTCCTCTCATATTGAGAGGGTTAAGGTCATAGTCTGCCACGCTGGCCAAGTGCGGGTTGTCAGACTTCACCCACCTCAGAATTTAATTTTTATTTTTATAGATTCGAAGGTGTGCTGGTTCCCTCACGATGTTTTCCTTCACTGTTAGCAAGTGATATTTAATTTTAGAACGCAGTTTTGTAAAGAGTTGCGCGCCATGGATTTGAACCCAGCACCCCCGGCGTGAGAGGCTGAATTCTTAACCACTAGGCTATCACTGCATATATCACATTACAGTACATTTTAAACAGTAAAAGATATGGTACGTTAAAATAGATAATGTTTCTCTAGTAAACAAGTTATAAAGGTATATTTCACTCCGCTTAGTGGTAGAGTGCGCTGTGTGCAGATAACTACTAAATTCACAGCAAGATGCAGTTCTACGCGCCGTAAGCTATATTTATTACTCTATTACCCATAAGTGTTTTGTAATACTCTACTTTTATTTCGATTTTATAAACATTATTACTGCATTTCACAACCATTAGTGTTTGATCTCGAATAGTACTGTAGTTGTGTAAAGAAAAAAATATTATTCTTTTTTTATTTATTTAAATTCGAGTATATAATTTTTTAAATTTAAATTATCTGACTGGCCTGTAAGATCAGAAGCCAAGAACACTGACTGTTGACCCGGAGACTGTGGTCGATTACCACCCAGAATTATTATTTATACGATGATCAACAGGATTATTTCTGTCTTGGTAAACCTACATTTATCCAGATATTAATACATTTAATTTATTATCTAGTTCAGAGCACTTGATCGCGTGTGAAATTATAGCATCATATCATTATTATTATCAATATTCTTAGTATTATATTAAAATAATGAATTTTATTTAAATGCTATGAGTATTTCTATAAATGCGTAAACAAAGAACTTGGTAATTGTTTATTTTATTTGAAATGTTCGTATGCGCAATCACCACTATGCACAGATATATATGTATAGGTCTCACCACTAGGAACCATTCAAAGTGTGGATATTTGCGCGCGGCGTGACCGTTTGCCGTTTCTACGAAGCCTATTTGGTAAAAGGCAATTTTTTATGAATCCACATTTAAAATGTGATTATTTGTCAGTAGCCAGTATCTTAAGTTACCATAATGCTAAATCATCTCGCTTATATATTGGTTGGTTTTAAAATTAATAAGTGAAAAACTAATAGTCGACAACCCTATACTCAGCGATCTTAGGATCTTTTTGTATAGTAGTACTCCCGAGGAGGGTCTTGCATTCTAAACGATTATGCCAGCGCACAACCTTAGAATTTCGTCTGTCTCTCTCTTTATGGGAAATATGTGTTCGCGTACATACGTCGTATTTTCTGTTCTTGCTATTAGGATGAAAAATGTGTCAAGTTTATGCAGATAAAAGGCTTTTTCCGAATTGACCGAATATATTGTAGTCTATTTCTTCTGTTTTAAATGCTTACTAGTAGACTAGGCTTAATGTTTTATTATAAAATGAGAAATTCTATAAATGGTAGAGCATTAATAAAATTGTAGTAAAACCCATCTAATTGCAAGTGACGCATTAGAAGATTCCTTCACAATAAAAACAACTTTAAATGACGTCAGAACGTAATGTCCCTTCACGAAGGCATGAGACATCATGTCTTCATAATCGATGAAGTCTGCTTTATGACGATCGCTGAATAGTAATGGTCCCGAAAGCAATCAGAGAACGCGGACGGTATGGGTCATACCAGCTGGAGACGACAATAAATCTAGTTTCAGAGCTATTCCGACGCTGTTATACCAGAACTAATGCAATGTTTAATTTTGGTGCAGTTTACACAGTAATCAGCATTTACCTACCGTTTTTAATGCCAATAACCAGAATATTGATACCGATTAGCGCAAATATTTAACTATAATTGCAGAAACAGAACACGACGTTCGCCATTAGCTGTCATCCATCCACCGCAAATCATTGCCATCTGCTAAAACTACGGCGACGAGAAATATGTTACATAAAACCATGTTTATTAATGATAATTTAGTATAAGTTTTCGTGTTCAAAACTACGTATTTGTTTAAAATCCTTAGAGTGTAGCATCCAATACAAGCGGTGAACATACCGAATAATGCAATTAAATTGTCTGAGATCGGCTGTCTGCGGCGCGAAGTATTAGTTGCGAGTTCCAATCTGCATTTCACTACATATTGGAGTCTGGTTTATCAGAATTTTGATGTTCACTGCGAATATGGAGTCGATATTGCGCTGTGAATATAGTTGTAATAAACTTTTATGACATCTGTATACATACCTATGTTAAAATAGCTGTGACGGTCAATTCTGTGTGCAAAAATTTTTTATTAGTGTTTAGAACTTTCTACTGATATTCTTATTGTTCGTTGATCACGCAAAACGATACGATTGTTGATAATATGTGATTTAGTTCATTTGGAACTTTTCACTTTAAGTAATTGTTTTCAATCTGTTTTTATAGGTATGTAGGGATATAGGAGGGATGATAGTAGGGATGTAGGTTGGTAGGATATAGTTAGTAGGGATGTAGGTATAATAAGGAACGCTAGAATTGGTATCGACAATTATTAAGTTTAACGACAAGTCGACAAGTATTAAGTTTAATAAGGATGCTACGCAATTTAAAAGTGAGTCAAATATTATTTAAAGGAACTGCCTCTTTGTTTAAAAGCCTTTAAATCATAGAAATTGCTTGCCCCTGCTGTAAAATATAGCGAGGTGCGGAGGGAAGTTTTTTTTATAATTCTCCTATATTACTGCAACATATTTAAAGGTTTAAGGCCCTCCCTTAAGCAGGATAAAGAGCACACAATCCTACAACATTTTTAGTAGAACCTTGCAAATAATTGTTTGATCAGTTTTATCGTCGGATAAAGTCTCGGATTTCTAAAGCAATAGGTATCCGTATACCTAGATTGGCGCACATGTAATGGAGATATTGAGTTCTATAGAGTATGGAGTGGTCGGATGATTGAAAAGCATTGCTCGTTTCTGCAACATATCGAAGTATCATAGCATATTTATAAAAATATATTGTCCGTTCGCTCTTGCGATCATACACAGGATGTTTACAGGTTGTTATAAATTTAATTTGAGTACGAGCGAATATATGATATTTTGCAATTAAACAACAACAGACAAAATCAAATTCAAGTCCGGCTTAGAATCGATACAATGCATACCGATCATTTCTGCAGACTAACTTCCAAGCGAATTGTACAACACCCTATAGACCACATCGTTTCGAGAGACCGGCCGTCAGATTATTGGATCCGTGTGAAATACGACACGTTCACGAAATTCACAGAGATTATAAAGTTGAACTTCGATTCAGTTAATCTTATCTTAGACTAGACAGTTGTAATGCTGTAGTAACTGGATAACTAATTAAACTACATACATTCCTAAATAATTTCTTCTCTGAATAATAATCCCAGACACGAAACAAATACGAGTACCTACTCTTGAACATTGCACAAATATTTGCCCCGGCTGGCAACCGAACTCATAAACCCTAGCTCAGCAGTTAGGTTCGCTTAGCGCTGGAAAAAAGACTAGTCAATTAAATTATTTATACTTTTAAATATATTTATTAAATGAAACTGAACCACTAAACCTTCGCAAGTTTGTGGTTCCAAAATTATGATTTTGGTGGATATCGCGTAGCGTATCGCGCGTATCACTTGGTGTAGACGTGTGAAAAAATATCGCGAGAAAACCTGTATACCTTACCTCTGAATACCTTACCTCTATACCTTATAGTATATAGGTGCAGTACCTATATAACTTATAATTGTGGCAATGATACTTGAACATTTAGGATCAGACGATTAGAACTTCCACATACATACATATGTATATGATCAAAAACTTATCATTTCATTTATAATCGTCATTGTGTTCTATCACACCTACATCAAAAAATAATATTTTTGTAAGTTATTTTCATAGAAGAGTTTTTTCTGTATGTTTTGCAACTAAAATCCCTGACGGCCTACTTAATGAGGCGATAAATCTCTGCCTTTAGTTCACCGTCTCCACGACCTTTCACATCCACATTGGGAGACAAATGCCACAAAAACTGTCTCCGAAATTGCTAAAAAAAATGTACAGGCACTTATCCTGCACCCGCAGAGCGCGAGGTCGCCCTCGCCGACCCTCGTCAAGGCATACGCCCTCTGGAGTTTAACATAATTTAATCATACAGACGACATGAATACGCAAGAAGATTGTAAATATCCCTGAAACCCTTTTCCGTTGTGACAGATCTCTTTACTTCTTTTACCGATCGTCAAATCATTGCAGGGTTCCCGAGGAATCATCTTTCGCCCTTTCGGAATTCTTAGTGTTCTTATTGCATTTGTACTTGACAGATTCTGTCTGAGAATATTAGAGTCAAAGAGCACTAAGTGTTCCAGTATAAGAACACGAACTTTTATATTGTGTGTCGTTGGAACTTTACACATATACCACTAAAACCAATACGCACACGTGATAATATATCATACCGATTGTTAATTGTGAACAATTCCTACATATTACCTATATCTTGGTTTGAGTGATTAGGGCTGCTAGTGTCTCCTTAAACCGGTAATAAATAACCGCAGTATACAGGGTTGTCACTCGTCGAGTTTTTCCGGTAATGGTGGTAAGCGAGATGCAAACAATTTATATTTTATGTAGTAAAACCTCGATGAAATTGTAGAGAAGCCGATAACATCACAAAACCGTAGAAAGGAATAAAAATTTAATAAAAGCGTACTGAGATCAAAGCGTTGAGTAGAATGTCATAACATAATTTATTTTTTCAATTTATTCATGTCTCCTTTACACTGGTATATTTCTTCATTAAAGTGAATTACTGTTTTTGAGCATAATAGACTAAACTTCTAAGAAAATACAAATAAGATTTGTCGCTTACTTATTAAGCATATTGATGTTCTTATTGTAGCTTCTATATAAACGCACCGGTTCGACGTTCGTTTGAGAGGCAAATTTATTTCGCTAATAAAAAGTAACATTATTTATTGCTGAATACATCTTTCGAGAGCGCCTCCCATAGTACTAAATGAGAAGCGCTTTTCAGAGGTGTAATGCGGTTGAGGTAACAATGCCGGTTGCTATGGTAACAACTTCCAGCCTCTCCGCCTGTAAAAATATTATTCCTTCTATAGCTTCACCATTGTAATAATATAATGTATGTTTATTTACATTCCGATTCATCCGATCTCAATAGCTGTTTGCAATTTTGTTTATTTAATAAACAATTTTGTTAGTCGTATATAAAATTATTTGTGAATCAACTATTCATTGACAGATAATAAATATAATTACTAATACTATTGGTTCACTATCCATTGGTACGTAAAATGTTTTTTTAATCGAAATAGCATAAAACTATTCTGGATTAAATACGTAAAAAGGTACTGTCAACGCAGAAACCTGACTGAAACTAGCCGTTTACGTAATTACACAAGTTTCTTCATCGTTTAACAGAAAAAAATAGTTTTTACTTTTTCAATCACCTCTCCACTATTGCTATCTACGTATTATGTTATGTACTTATGTAGACTGTAAGTACCGTCTCTTTAGCTCGGGGCTAGAATACTGGTTACTGGTCTGATGTAAGATGCGATTAACTGAGACTTCTAGAGTCACGCGTGGGAGCTGTAACTAGGAACTTTTGCCAGGATGCCTTTTGAAGCTTTCTCCCGTCTCGAAACCAAAACCAAGGTGATGGGTGTAAATAAATCATGGATATATAGACATCTGGTTAAATGCAATAAATATTTGACCAGGTTGGCTACCCAGTTGGAGGTTTTTGTGTGATTTCGACCCAGGACAAACATTTGTCTGATGAACAGGAATATTTATTTCGTGTAGTATGTAGTTTATCAGTTGTCTGGTAGCCATGGCAACAGCTCAGTCCATTTCAGGATCAGATAAACGTTTATAAATTGTCTCAACATAATATTAATACAAAAATTATCTTGTAGCTAAAATCAGTAACCTACCTATCTGTTGTTAAGTCTCGCAACGGAATACTTAGTGAAATAAAGGTGTTCAATACTTATTAAATTGCCTGGTAGGATAAAATTTTTAATTTCGTCCCAATTTCGGGATCAAATTCAGGTGCGGTGTTGATTTATGCTGAAGCCGTTCAATTTAAGTTGACCCTTTGTCCGCTGACGTCTCGCCCGGATCGCGTACGGTTAATACATCGTCGATCATTATGAGGGATCTCAGTATATTTGCCTGTAATAATTCACGTTCCATAATACCCAAGTGTCAGAAACACCTCCTCATGTCCGTTTCGTTCGTTAAATATGTGTTTAGATAATTAGGTTATTTCATAGAAAAGCTCAATGTATTTTACGTAACAACACGCCTGTGATTACAGTTGTTCCCCTTGGGGATTCCCAAGGGGGTTACTTTTGTAAATATCACGATTTGCCTCTTATAAATAATATCACGATGAGGCACAAATGGTACGTTATGTATTTTTTAGAAAATATTACTTTCTATCCATCTACGAGAAACCATTGGATCCAAATAATTTATTTTTGTCGTTTTTTTCATTTTTTAATGAATATCGATAGCCCATCGCAAAAGAAAATTAACTACCTATGTAAATTTTGAAACAGTCCTATCAAAGGCTAGCGTATTTGTTCAACTGTTTGTTTAAATGTATTCATCTGATTACTGTATTATTTTGTTTTTCGGACTAGACTGGCTGACAGTGACGTGGGCGCAAAGTGGCATGCAACTCCAGCCTGGCGCCGTTGATGATGATGATGCAGACTCTGTCAGGGGCCGGTAAGTTCAATCACGGTTTAAGCAACCAAATATTCATTTCCTTTCTGTTATGACTGGTAACAATACAGTATGTACTAATATAATATGTAAATTTATGGATTTATATAGAGTCCGTTCTAATGGCTGCTATTTCTATGACTGTATAAATTTGTATAATATATACCTACTTCGTTTGTTTTTGTAATTCTTCTTTAACATTTATCAGAGTCCGTTAAAATATGCCAGAAGCGGTGCATTCTAACTGTGGATCGCGTTTGACGTTTCTTAGTCGTCAACATTATAAGTGATCTGCAATCGTTTCAAGTTCAGAAGCGCTACATATATTTATATAACATCTGCGCCTTAACGTTACGGATTTTGGATGCCTATACTACACTGGATTGAAAATTTGCTATAACGTATACCTATCCTCTTCCGATTAATAGTTTTTCCCATGTTTTGACATCTCTGTCGGTGCAGCCAGTCCATTTGCTCTGTGGTTTCTCTCGTAGTCACTTTTGCGATGGTTTTCGGTACGTTATGACTTTGGGTATTCTAGTCTCTGAATTTTGTCATTGTGCTTGGTCCATATCGTGTGTCTGTTGTTCTGTCTGAGCATCATCAATTCATCGATTCATAATAAATAGAATATACCCTGAAATATCCATTGTATAAATCCATCATTCTATATTTGCTGGTACATAGACGAAGTATTAATCTAAGTCAAATCCAGTGACTCATATACTAACTATTCGCTGTACGCTTTGTCAATAGGAGACATTACATTGTTCGACTTTTCACTAGACGGTAGACGGTATCTAATAATAATATTATTTCTCGATGTTTAACATTTAACTATGAACTTCTGCTTTTAGTACTGCTTACATGGTGTATGTATAATATACTCGTAATCATATACAAAAGAGAACTTTAAAAAATGTGTTATTGATACCGAAGTCCCAAATGGTAGCATAACGTATACGTTAACATGGTACTATACTACTTTATATGGTATATACCTATGGTATAGGTACTGTGAAGAATTATGTATGTAAATATGCAGTCGGCCATTAGCAATGACAGTCTAGTTTAGATCTTAGCCTACTCCGCTGAGTTTTGGGCTTAGAATCATCGCACCCACCAGTGGCTATGTGAAATTTTGTACGATTATGAGAATAAATGTCATTTTCTATAGATAATAACAAAGGAAGACATGGTAAGGGATGTTCGTGCCTTACGTTACAAAAATGATCTGTGAGGCGGCATATAACGTATACCAATATGCACATGAATAAAGTGGTAGACCCGAAACCGCCTAATTCTAATCAAAGAGCAGAGTTCAATATCGAATCGACAAAAAATATAGATTATGATGACGATTATAATTATTGTTATGATAATTCATGTGTTGCCGTTCTTATTAACAATAAAACAAAGAAGTGACAGTATTATGGTTCAAGATTTTTATAACATTCGACAAATAAAAATCGTACGACTTATAGATCGTATCTCGTGGCGCCATGTCGTAAAATACACACATGATCTAGTTCCGCGCTGTGTGTTCAGGAAACATTGCATGTCGTTCGCAAATAGACCCCTCTTTACTACATACATCGGTAGATTACTTCGCTGTGACTTAGCTGGATATTAATTTAGTTCAGTAGAGACAGAAAGTGTTAGAACGCAAGTGCGTTCCATATTGCCTTCCAGAATAGAATTATACTTTTCAACAATATTTATCACGTAACTAAAAATAGTCTATTGCAGTGCTATTAATGCAATATTATTCAATTGATATTAGAAACACTTGAATCTGATTGACTTTCTCGAAGTTATTCAGTATTTTATGTTTCGGTTTTTGAGACAATAGGAAAAGAGATAGTGAGCGAGAATGACTTGTTATTGATATACGTGAACTACCATGAGATCTCGTGGGGATTTATTCTAAAATAAACTGAAATATTACACCAAAAAAAATGGTCGCAAATCAATCTTTTAGATTCTACAGTCAGTCTACAGTACTTGTAACTGTAGAGTATTGAAACGACATAGCATTATTTGCGCCAATATGACAAAAAGATAGAAATTTGAATTTTTGAATTAATTGAGAGTGTAACATCAAAGAGCTCGCTTCTGAGAGGTCAAACAAAAACTTTGGCACTTTACGAGAACGTTCTGGAACACATCTTAGTAATTTGTATTTGGATACTTTATGCTTTATAATATCTGATGGGGATATCAAAATCATACAATAAAAGTTTCCGAGCAAATCCTACGAGTACGTTACAGAGTTGTGCAAAACAAATTCTGTGTTACGATAATATTGGTTTCGTCTTTCGCATGATGTAAATATTTTGGAATTGACTGTTATAATTAAATAAAGAAAATAGTATTGTGAAAATGATAACAACAATGTCTCGGACAATTCGGATACCGCCATCTGATTCTCGAGAAGGAAAAGCGCGCACAATGGTAAAGAGTCAGCTGGTAAACATACGCCTGTGAAAAAACATGTTTGAAGAAATACAAGTTACATATTACATTTACAGGAGTGATTTTACTTTGTAATACATACCTAGTATTTCCATTTGACTGCCTCGTTGACTGTTTCGTTTGTTTCGTGGTTGCTAGAGCGAATGAAGAGCGGGAAGTCCTGGGTAAGAGAATGTTTTGTTGCATTTTTCTACAATGAAATTCCCAGTACGGTCCATAGGCCCTATTTCGTGAGACATATAACACATAACTGAAAACAGGCAAATGCCCCCCGTTAGTTTTTATGTGTACGCATATAAATGTGTTCGAATTATACGAGTATCATAATGATATATCTACATATGCAACGTAATAACAATACAACATAACTATTTATACAGTAAATAATAAGCGATAATAAAAAGCAAGATTTATCTTTTGTTCAGAAATTGCAAATTGGAAATTAATTAATTATTCTCAAAATAAAAATACACATAGCAATTTTAACTGTAATTTAACACAAAAATGATTAACAGTGTCCGGGGCGTGCTTGAGATATCGCATAATGAAGTGGAATTAGGATCTTAATGAGGCATTAAGTGCCGCTCGCCGCGCGGACCGGCGGGGTAGTGGGGCGACGACAAAATATATCTTTTTTCAAATTGCAAACAAAAGTATCCGTACTTTGATTAGATAATAATAATTTTAAAAAAAGTAAAAAAACATGACATATTTCAATACACCAAAAGCTGCTAGCTAGGAAAATTGGCTACCAAAAGATTTTATTTAAGAAAATTTGATTAGATTTACCTAATTATGTTTTAGAATAAGGTGATGCGGGTGTCAGTAAAAATGTACACATTCCAAATTCAAAATTTTTTCATAGAAAAATATTTTTGCAAGGTAGATATTAGGTCTTTATATATGGAATTAGCGTTTTATATGGAGAAAATGAAAATGAAATGGTAGTCTGTTGAACTAGTATTTGTAAATAACGCGATATTTCAAGTTTTCCATCTTGTGAACAGAGCGAAGTCAAAGAAAAATTAAATTTTGAAATAACAAATGAAGTACAAAATTCGAGACAGAAATACACCAGCCTAAATTTGAAATTTATTTGAATTTGAAATTCCCAACCAAACCCTAGATATTTGAGGTGAAAGTGGCCAGTTCATCAAAACGCTAATTTCATATTTAAGGACCTAATATCTAAGTGTAATTTTAATAGATAGAAATCTGTTAGCTTTCACATTGAAAAATGCATTGGAAATATGATTGGTCTATTAATGTAGTGGTTATTAGCACAAGTCTATATACATATGTACTTACCTAAGTGTTTAGCTGTTTAGATAATCAGACAGTTGATATACAGTAAAACAGTAAACAGCTAAACACCCAACAGATAACAGTAGTATTTATTAACATGTTATCTGGAGCGGTAATTACTTTAGAGAAAGCGGATATAAGCCGAATGTCGATAACCTTATACGATGTATATACATACATACGTTGGTATTATGTACTCGTACATGTAACAAAACACAAGAGTATCGGAGACGCGTTAATCCGTATTAAGAGGGGTTTATCTCGTCGTGTTTAAACGTTACATGTTGTTGTTGGAATGCGGTAAATTACAGCGAAAGAAAATACGTTTAGACATTTTACAATAAACAGAAGCCTTATTAGAGTTTCCCGGACCCCAGATCGATACCTGCGGTAGTTGTGCCTTGTTGGAGGTTTTTATTGTCGTTTTTATATTCTCAGTAGAGGGGTTCTACGGGATATCCTATCTCAAGCCCCACCTACTTGTGAAGGAACCAGTGAAATGATAAATTAATATGAATACTAGGTATATTTTTTGTACGAAAAACAGCAACGGCATGCTGCTTATCTGAGAGTTCATAGGCGCTAGTGTCAATGGAAATGTCTAGAATTATTTTTATTTGCAATACCAGTGTTTTTGGGTTTTTTTAGCTTTTAGCAGACATTTTTTCCTATATGCCCACAAATTTGACACAATATTGGTTTTTAATTTCTTTATAAAGATATCTGTTTTTATCTGTTACTACCCTAATTATTGTTAGTAGTAACATATTAATATTAAAAAAAACATTGCAATGACTTAGATAATTTTGTAATAACCGCATGTAAATCGGTCTGAGTATTTGAATTAGCTAATAAAATTAAATTAAACCCTTTTTAAAACGCAAACCAAGTATTTGGGAAGACAGTGCTCCAGTAAATAGAATCCCGTTGTTAACTTTCTCATGATATATATTCCCGACTCGGTTCTGAAACAGATCTTCCACTCCGCGCAACTAGGCGTCTCCCCGATGTGATCGTAACTCCTTATTTCCGAACTGAGCGCGTGAACTTCGGCAATTAATCACATCATATTTTGTCACGCTCGCCTGACAAATTATACTATTAAAACGAACTTTAAAGCGTTTATTCATTGGCGCGTAAATTCCTAGTTCCATTAACGAGCTAACGAATACTTAGTACATACTTACAAAGTAGCTGTTTAAAAAATAAAAGCTTGACATATGGACTTACTGTGACACTATCAGTTTTAAATCAATGAAACATTAAACTTTTTCCGATGAGATGCTTCGCGGGTAGTAAAAATCACAGTAACAGAAATTTGAAGTACCTACATTGAAAAATAATTTTACACAAACATTTTAAACTATAGATATTTCATAGTTCAAACATACATATTGTATAACTTTTCATTAAGTATCCAACTTTTCCGAAATTTGTCGCTACATTTTCCGCCCACGCATGTGGTCGTAATAAAACTGTGACAAAAAGCAAATATGTGTTTTTATTTCCATGTATTATTTTGAACAGACAATAACTAATGAAGAAACAAGTGTACCTACATATATTAAAGAAGAATTGTACGTATGAATAATATCGTACACAGTTAGGTACTGTGAGGCCAATATATGTACATTATACCGTAATATACGTATATTGTATTTTACCAATATTATATTTCAGTTTAAATGAACTTCTGGACAGCAGCCTTTACAGCAGCAGCTTTAGCACCAGAACTTTACAGCAGATAGCTCACGTCCTGTTGCCTAGATTTTTAGATGTTTCCTAAAAACAGATACTATTTAAGATTACCAGTATGATACGGAAAATTAGCTACAGAGTTCAACTTACCTTGCCTTTGTAAGATTTCGTAATCCTATTCTTCTACCTTATGACGTAATCGGATCAATTTACTTCCGGGATCTCGGACATTAAATAACTACGCTAATGGTGTACGGGCAGTAGCGATAGTCAGATTATTTCCATAGAGATAAGGGTGAAACGTTTTCATGTTGCAAATAATTTCTGTAGAGTTCCTTCGTTTTTGCTAAATATCAATCATGTATATGTACATAATATGTATAATGACGCTGGGGGAAACTTAGCCCATGTGACCTTGCGATGGAAGTGCGCCAACTGCGTAGTTGCTTGCGTTAGCTATGATTCCGAAAGGTTCAGAAAAATCGTGATTTTGATTTAAAAGATTAGGCGTAAAATACGGACTATTAGATAAAAAAATTCTTTTTAGGAACAAAAGATAATAGATTAGTGAGTCTTTGAAACTTCCGAATAAAATCAGAGTAGTAACCAAGGAGACTTAAGAAGATTAAATTTTTTTAGGATTTTTTGAAATCGAGAATTTATTGATGACTAACTTTATGGGGATTTTGAAGGGTAACAAGGAAGGGATTTATCAGTAATGGCGTAACGTAAATAAGAGATTTTAGTCCTGAGAAATATACATTTATTAGATTTAAGCTTAAAATTAAAGCCAATACTTACCTAACTTACTAAAGTTTTTCAATGGTGGAATTAAAATAGGGTCACCACCTATTCCATGGGACGTAAACGTAATCGGCGAAACGTGGGAGTGTATTACATTCATCTGCCTACCCCTTCGGGGACTACAGGCATGATGTTACGGAATTAAAATCGTGACTATAAAATATTGTTTCGCCGTTTTCATAATTCGCACATCACGTCCCACTTTGTGACATGCCGGGAAGCGTAAGTTTTACATCAAAATGTGGTAAATTTCCGGTATTCATGGAACGAACACTGTTAACAGCGTTACCTTTTGAACAGCATTAGTACGAAGAGAAAGCACGCTTTTAATGAAACTGAAAAGTAAAAAATAATTCTTGATATAAGAATAAAATGATTAACGAAAATTAACGTTACTGCTCTAAAATAATTAGCACGTTGAAGTAGAAATGGTTTGGTCACATACTCGTATGTCGAAGAACCGATGGGCGTTGGGGCAGACGAGTTCTCGTGTGGACACCGCGAATTTGCAGACGTACTGTGGGTCGCCTTCCGACCCGTTAGTCCGACGACCTTAAAAGGGCAGGTGGTAGCGGCTCGATGAGATTTGCGGAGGATCGGCTGTTGTGGCACATCTTGGGAAAGGCCTATGTCCAGCAGCGGTAAAGGCTGATGTGATGATTATAATGAACTATGAAAGCGTGTTTTTTAGTTTTTTAAACTATAATTCATTTTATACACTCTATTTTTTATTCTTTTACGTCGTGTATCTATTGTCATTGGTTCATGACAATTTTTAAAAAAATGTGAATTAATCTGACCATTCAAATTGGGTAGAAATTCCGTTGAAAGTGTTCAAAGACTCCGTTGCATAGCCAAATACATATATATATATAGGTCAAGCTAATACAAGCGTGGTAATAACATAATATTTGAGATAGACAATTTCACAATTACACATTACATGAATAAATTAAAAGTACTTTGTTTACAGACACGCACCCAAACGCGCATGTATACGCACATGCATACGCACACACATAACGCTTGCACGTACACGCACAGTTAACGCACGCACACACAAATATGCATATTCATACATGCTGACTGTCATACATGCGTTACTTGAACCTGTTATCCTTTGACTACGCAATATTTCCGTCTCAACAGTTTAAAGATATATTTTTTTGCCTTTTCCTTCATACCGCAACTGATTTCTGTTTTAGTCACAAATTTTTGGTGACACTAACTTTTTTGCAGCCAAATTTTTAAGATTTATTTGTTATGACTGCAATAAAAAGTCTGCATTTAAAATTTACTTTACTTCTTCATTGATCTTGATAGAATACTTAGAAGGGTCAAGTCAAAGTTTTGTCCTACAACTTTGACCTCTTGAAGCTAGTTGCGTTAAATGTAACTTTATGAATAAGGGAAACAAAACAGCATTAATTTATATTAATAATGTATGTATATAACGTAAAATGTAAGATAAAACCGTCTGTAACTGCTATGCCTAACAAACAATATTAAAATTAAAAAAATCTCTCTTCGTGACCACAAAGAGACAATTTTCGAATGACGAACATTACATTGCATAATATAAATTACATACAATTTTACATCCAAAACATACCGTAAAGTTTCTGGCCCGAAATTCCTTTATTAAACAATTGTCCTTCGCCAGCCCAACGTAAGAGTGACGCAAGCAAAAATATTCCTGGGACAAGGGGGCGTGGTCTACAGAAACAAAAACATTATGAGATTAAATTCTGCGAGTATCTTATATAATCATCTTTTCGTTTGAAAGGCTTTAAGAGCGACAGCTCCCTAATTAATTCTCATCATAAAGGTATCTCGGTAACTGGCATTCGCAGCTGTGTTAAATAATAAAGGCACCTCGCAAGCGAAGCGGTGATTACATTGGATAAACAAACCCTTTATAATGAGAGTAAAAATGATGACCTAGTGGTCTAGAATTCCATCTCCCACTTCGACGGTCCTGAATTCAAATTCTGGCGCCTGTATTTTTGCATTTAAAATATCATTTGTAGTATCGGCGGTCATGAGCATTGTACACAAATTAAACCAATCCTATTTTAAAGTTTTCTGTAATTATTTTTCTAATGATGTAATATAAATTTTATGTCCATTCGCGACTGGAACATAGAGAAATCGATTTGTACGTATTATACTCGTATTATAATATCTAATGCTAGTTGTATTCCACAATAATGGAGATTGAACATGATGTTTCTAAGATTTGTGACGTCTGTCAAGCCGCACTTGGCCAGCCTGGCAGAATATGGTGCTGTTCCGTTTGGTGCTGTAACAAGACCAGTGTGTAACTCTATGGAACGCCAAACGGATTGGATGCCAAGCAGGTGATATGTATATGTTGTAAATCTCACTGTTCATATAGGAAGTGTTATAGCAAACTTTTTTTTACTGTTCGAGTGTGAATAGCTCCTTTAATGTCAAATGCGACATTTTGAACTCTTCCATAGAGTCGCTCCGTGTGAGATAGTCCTTTGCTCCACCAAAAAGCCATAGCTCCTGGGGACGGGGCTAGCCATCCCGATCATCGATTATACTCGTAGTCCCTTGACTATCTCGCCTGAGATCTAAGGTATTATAGGGATAATATGTATCCTGAGGATCTTAAAAGCAGCGATGATAAAATATATCGTCATCTGTAATTAAAACATTTTGTAAATGTCTTTAAACAAAAACAACTGTAATAAGGCGTGCGAAGTTACAAGTCAGAACATTGCAGATATTAATAATATTTCCTGTTCCTATGTGTACTGGACTGATATTGTACATGTAGACCCAGTAATATTATGTATGTTTATCGTATGAGAGAATTTCATAAATGTACTATTGTTATTAGCATAACGATGACTTCATCAGCGTTTAATCTTCAGCGTTTAATCACGCCTGTATTTCCCATAAGTTAAAGGTTGACATAGGATCGTAGTACTTTCAGTTAAAATATATTGTTAAGTTTTTGTACATATGTACCGGCGCCTATTGTTTAAAAAGACAAATTAATAGTAAATTAGCTGTCCCAATAAACGGACTCCCGTTCACTGTAGAGTGCTGTTCTGACAGGATAATGGACGATGAGACAGGGTAAACATGAGCCGGCACTCGCTTTAGCCATTGATCAATGCGAGCGTTTGCTTAACACGACAATTAGTAGATCACAGAAGTAGGGCAGATCGTATTTTGTATTTTATTGGGCTACTCAAACAGTCTTTAGATGTGATAAATGAAGATGAGTCTTTATCCTTGCAACATGATTGAATCTTATAATCAGATCATTTATGACCATGATTGTTTTTTAATAACCACTGGAACGTTGCACTTAGTGGATATTAATTATTAATAAATAGTATGAAATTGTATTATATACAAATGGGACAAATGTTATGAAAAATTCCTATTTCTATGTGAACAATTTAAAAAAGTACGGTCTACTCAAATAAGTACGTGTTATCCTTCTTTTCTATCATAAAATGTAGGAGCAATCTTTTTAAATTATAAAGTAGGCCGGACAACATCTTCGTTTTGTAATTTCTTAGCAGGCTACATTTTTTTTCAGTTTAAAATAATGTTCACAATTCTTATATTTAACACAAAACAAGTGACCTACAACACGGGGAAATGTCGTTTGAGGATTACAAAACCCGTAACCATGTTTGCATTTTGTAAAGCTCCTATCTTTTGTTAATATCCGTATCGGGACAAGTAAAGAATACGTCTCCCCAGCCCTTGCCAGTATACCACGGTGAGTAAGAAGCGACTTAAGCCGGTGGTGGCAGATCGTGGTATTCTTCAGCCTGCCTAGGCACGGCTAAAATATCCTGGCCGTCTACGACAGCAGCGTAGCGTATCAATACAAGAAACCGTTCTTTGTGCGGAGAATATTTCGGGCGGTCGCTGCACTTAGAATTGAAGGGTGGTAGGGTTTATTGGAATATTACATATTTAACATTCAATAAAGGTTTCGTAAGGGTATCCTCGTGTACAGAGGATGTTACCGGTAAAGCCATTAGAGTGTACTGGTGATAGTCATTATAACAAGATTATTTTTGGTAAAAGTAATTTACGATATAGAATGACTTTCTGTGTAAAACATACAATATATGCCCCATAACAATATAAAATATAGACATGTACGTTGTTGACATCCGGTTAATTGCACAAACGTTTACAGCTTTTGTATGAGAGAATTCTTTGTTCGTAGCTATGGGCGAGCTGGGAGCTTAGCAGCAACCCCTGGCGAGAAGTTAATGGAACTATTGCGGTCCAGCAGCGGCACACCACGACGACACTCGACGGCGGCGTGCGCGCCTGCCCAACCGCGACCTTCGGGCTTCGTGTACTGCCCCTCAGACGCACTACCCTACTGCCCGCCTTCGAGAATGGCACCCCCTAGACCTATCAAGGTGAGATTCATCATCAAAAACCTCAGATTCTCTCCAACAAACACCCCTGAGTTAAGGTGGCCGAAAAATAAATTCCTATAATTTTTTTAAGTAAGATAAGTAATACCTTTCGGTGCTTCAATATGACACGGGTCAAATCACAATGAAATTGTACATTCAATTAATTACAACTTTTTTTCGCTTGTAAGTTGAAAAAAATTCACACAAAATCGTATCGATCTTTGAAAGAGACATAATGACGGAACAAGCTTCGTTTTTGCTGCCGAAAGCTTACGTAATTCGATCTCGGGGGCCTAATCAATAGAGCCAATACGCTTATTAAATTCCCTAATAATGGACCTGTATCCAAACAGTTCTTTACTGAGCCAAATATTTTTACGAGACGCAACAAAACCTGAGGAATTTTCTCTAGTTGACAAAGGAATTTCGGCGATATTAGCTTAAGAAGGGTCCGAAAAAATATACGATATCTTCGGCCAGTTCACAAGTGATGTGACGAATTCGTAGAAATTCGTAGATCGACTCGTTAAAATATTCTTCAGACATTTATCTAATGTACATATGTATATATCTTGTTCACTTTTGACACCTTACGTCACTATCGTTATCAACTGATATGACACGCCTGGGTTTTATTTTGGCTCCGTAAATACTGTATGAACCTTTGTTTAATACACATACATAATTATAATACACATTATATAAAATGTGATGTTAAATGTTAGATTTCATTATATACTCAGTGTAAAATTGTTATACCTTCTGCTGTCATACCAAACATCTCTAATTAATGATCCCATATTAAAAATCAATTTAAAGATTTTTGTATTGAATGCTTTAGAGTAATTAGGTTTTTATCGTACTTTTAGGGTATCTGACCTTTTCATTCTTAAGGACATTGATGGCCCGTTGTCCGCTAGCTTCATAATGTCTGTTCTGTTTAGTTCGTTATACGATCACAATAAAAATCATATTAGTCGTTATCTATTTAATACTCAGAATGCGTACAAAAATTATAATTGTTCTGCTTGTCTGTGTTTTTTGTCTACATAACAGTCCTTAATTCTATTCCCTAAATAACTTTCCAAGATAAGGACGAATAAAATGAAAAAATAGTTACCCGTAGTCATCGTTCCAATCGAGAGTTACGTTCTTGAGTTCAGAGAAAAATCTCATAAAAAAGTACTGTTCTTTTTTCCCCAATTTAGCGTGCAACTTTTCCCATTTTTCATCCCTAAAAACCTTATTCGGACAATTACGAACGCTAAAAAGTCAAATCGGTTCAACCATTCTCAAATGATAAGTATTTTTTTATAGATCTACAGATTTTGTAATCCTTATATTAGTTTGTATCATTAACTATACGAATTATTTGAACGATTTGTCGTGAGATTTAAGAAAAAGGTTAGTTGGGATTATTTTTTTCTCATTGTTAATGCGATTGCCTTCAATCTGATCTAAACACAACATGTACCATTAAATTCTTTAGCAATACCGATTTAAAATATTTTCTTATTTAATTTTGTTATTTAAAGAATACATAGTTCATACAATTCTTATGTAACATGGCGTTTTAACTTGTTAGTTTTTTTCTGCAACCTTAAATTAGCAATATATTTCATTGTTGCAGATACCACCTCCACCACAAATACAGCCACCGCCGCAACCCCCCCCAGTTCCACAGAGAACTGCGCCAGTTACGGCGCCACTGCCAGTTCCGCCACCAGCGCCACCACGTCGGCCTTCACCACAGCCGCCAAGACGAGTACCGCCACCGACGCCTCCCCGGCCATCGACAACACCACTAACAGACCCAAATGGAAACCGTAAGGCGACAAAGACAACGCCTCCCAAATTGGACTGTAACAGAAACCCACAACCGCCTGTGCCGCGGCGGCCTGCACAAAAAATACCTGACACGCCTTTCTCACCGACACCAGCTCCGCTTCCCCAAAACAATCAGATGAAAAGATCACCTAGTTCCGGGTCAAATATCAGCGTGCGGCAAGACTCGAATGTTTCCTCTGACTCGTTCAGTCAGACTTCCTCACCGTCGTACACGACGAAGACGATGGAAGCGCCACTGCTTCCACACCAACACGTGAACAAGAGTTTGAACGCGAAAATAGCCCGCGGTCTTCTGCTAAAAGAACAGCAAGATAAGGACTCGGGTAATTCCTCGATAACGAAGAGCATGTCGACGCCGGCGTCGCTTCAGACAATCGTTCGGTTCCAGAATGGGAGCAACATGTCGCTACACCATCGCGTGAGTATTATTTTATTTTACTTATGTTTTAACGAAATTTCAGCAACAATTTCGGACGGGATAATATAAAAGATACAGAATAAATTAGGTTTGTGTTTTATGTGCAATTCTGGCATTATTATTTCATCTTAAACCAATTCAAATTTAAACAGTCAAAGTACTAACAACTTTATATACCGGTAGGTATATAATTAGATACACGTATTGAAAATACGTAGTAGTAAAATATCCTTCATAATGATAAGTACAAAATGTGAATGCAAAAATATGCATCGCTTTTAAATTCAGTTTCAGCGTTTAATTTGAAAGGAAAGTTTTAATGTTTGAGACGATTCGCATGTATAAAAGTTTCATGTGCAGAGTTAGTTTCGTAGCTCTAAAACGTATCCGAGAAAACGTGCCAGAAAAGGAATTTACATACGGGTTGGTAAAAAACCTTGCAAAAAACTGAAAGCGTCACCAACGTACATTTATCGGGTATGTACATATGTATGTACAAGTGTTTTAGATGTTCACCACTGTCACAAGAACGTTTTATTTTTTACCATTCTCTATGTATGTGTCTCCTAAAACTATAGCTAATAGAAGCTTCATGTTGTTGTTATTGACTTGTAGCACGACATATTCTCTAATTAACTGAATAAGAATACTAAAATGGAAAATGGTTTTCGAAAGAGACAGGATAAAACATACATGACTGTAGTTCAATAAAACCGACACTATAATTTTTTACTAGTGTATGCTTAGCCGAAATCGTATTCATATTTTAATAATTGCAAGAGACAAGTGCTGGAATACATGGTACGTTCTGAGTATACTTGCACAGGATGTACAATAATTACATAATCAAAGCCTCTCGTATGTTAACTGTATCTCGACACAGTAATCTCTGGGACTTGATAAACTAATTAATTGAGTTAATGGAAACAGTACTGCACCTGCTATTACTGCATCTTGACACGTGTAGGAATATTAACTAAACACAGATTGAATTAAAGATAAACTCTGACGTTGTATAGTGAAATATACTCCAAGCTTCTCCATTTTCTGATGAAAACTTAATTTTCAGAAAGATGGAAGAATTTGTATGTAACTTGTTTCTGAATGTAGACGACAGCTTTTTTAATACAGCTGTTTTCTAGTCAACATCGATAGTCATTTAAGAATTGTAACTGTCGGTATGCTGCCGAAGCTCAGTTGCTTAACAGTTGAATAGGCAATAAAAGAATCTATCCCCTAGTAATCTAATATTAAAAATTTCAACATTTCATACATATAACATCATATGAAACCACTTTGATACATTCATTTGAATGCAAAATTTAATGCAATAACGCGACGCATTCCGAGCGAAGTGCTTTTAAAATCGCCAGTAAACTGTCGCACGCAGCGGGCGATTAAATATAAAACGATATTTAGTGTTAGCCGCGGCGTGTCTCTGGTACAAGTTACAAGCGGTTGCGTTCAGAAGACTAGCAACTTGTATTTTCTTTAATGCCAATAGGCTCGCGTTTGATTACAATCTCATTTGATGGTAAACGGGGCGTAACCTAGGTGCAGCATACTTGCCTAAAAATGCCTATTACTTTCTTTAATAATAAACAGTTGTTGTTATAACTTGTGCAACCACTCGATAAACGATTGCTTCGTTAGTGTAGGCGCGGCTGCCGATGAAGGACCTTGGTTGGAATCCCAAGTCGGGTACTACTGCGATTTTCTAATTTAGATTTTGTAATAGAAATTTCTAATTGTGGTTTGAAGCATAGATCTGTGCCCGGTATATGGCAATAGGCTCAACATCTAGTCCATAGTACCTAGGAAATAAACGTGACTGATGAAACGTGGGAATGTATTACATTCCCCTGTCTACCCCTTCGGGAACTATAGGTGTGATTTTACGTTGCGTTAATGTAAAGATTGATTTCATACCTTTGCGCTTTATAATGGTTTAATATTTTGTCTTGATAAATTATACTAATAGTTATTAGTAGTGTATAAAATAGGTTCTTTCTAACATATTGGTAACAGATTGGCTGTAATTGAATATTAATTGGAAATTACACGGGGAATGTCAGTATGGAGCTATTAGTAGGTATATTTTTTTTATTAATTTCCATTTGATATTTTCTTTCTCAGACCGCAGTGATACCGGGAATAAAATATATTGCGATGCAGCCATGATATTTTGTGGCACAAAGCATGAACTTATGAATATATAAATATGATAATCAAATTTATATCTTGACTTCATCAATGAGGTAAATACATTAAACCATCACAAATTGTATAACTATTTAAAATTATACATTGTTATCTCAATTAAGTTCGCCGACTTTTACTTTTTGAGGCTTTAAAAACATTTTATTTCACGCTTCGAAGCGTTGTCCCGGATTGCACTTCATTTGATCGCGGATCGCGAACGGAATGAAATTGAAAATGTGGATTTATCGGATGTTCAATGATCTCATTTAACATTTATTGGAAACGTCACCAACTTCGCGCAACGTGTTTCAACTGTCGGCGAGAGATTTTTTTAAATCACGTGGAATATGCACTCGGGACATTAATATTGCAATTACAGGTAATAGACAATTAAGTAAAACTAAATAACAAAATTAGTAGCTTTATTAATATGATAAGTTTGGAACACAATATGTAATATAAAAAAATTATAAATAATGACACAATATGATATCTACTATTCTCCTAACAATTAATTATTTACTATATATTAACAACATTTATGACATTTGTATTAACGGTAGGAACAAATTCGTTGTTTTCTTTATAACAATATATCAGAGTTTCAATGTTAAGTATTGTCACTTTCATTGTGAGTACGTCTTATGAATACAGTCAATTTTGTGATAGCACGAGTACAATAGAATTCGTGGTAGTGGCGGACAGATTGTATTATCCAGAGATCAGGAAAATAAATTCGTTGAATGTTCAGCCAGGTTCTCGAAACATGATGATGAGACATTTCCATTAAAATATGACGATTTGTGGTTTAAGATCTCTGTTTAAATACGAGCAGATGACTGCCCGTTTCAGAGAAATTTACACAAGATTTTGGTTAAGGAAACTTAATATAAACGATTGCATTATCGACGAACAAAAATTTATTTGTATAATTGTCACGGACAGCGTGTCAAAATCAGATTTGACTCAAAGTGTACCTTAAGTCAACATGTCCTTAATTATCACCGTATATAACTGATTTCAGTGACAGCTATTTTAACGCGTTTGTCAGCGTTTCGTTCAGCGGCTGCTAGTGGAACACATTGGAACGAGTTTTCGTTCTGTGTAAAACAGATAACGTGTTAAGCAATCAATTTTATTGAGTTTGAAACAATTGTATTGACATTTCATCGTGAATTTGCAGTCACTGTATTTATTGTTGAGCTCGATATTTTTATAGCATACATACATATATATGTAATTATGTAAGTGATGTTTATATACATTTCTACTTGCTATTGTATGTAAACCTGCAGTGTGTCCTTATTTACACTCGGGTGTCTGCCTATTTGTGAGATTTTTTTATAATAACTCCATAATCACGAAACGTGAACTTCTCCGCAATATATAAATGATATATGTATACACAATATAGAAATTAATGCCTCTTTGGTGCCCCTTATATCAAAGATAGACATATAATATTTAAAAAAAGTAAGGATTGAGAATAAAAATTCAAAAAACACCAATAACATTATACTAAAGAGTAATTAAGGCGACAAAAGTAAAGAATGTTGTTAATAATAATCCCTTACAAGAATCTCTTGGGGACGTTTTTCGAATATTCGGGGTGCTTCTTAAGTCGTATAATTAATTGGCCCATCGAAAGTTCGTTAAGAAATGACACACCGGGGTGGGCAGAGCTTCGGACTTGTAAAATTTCGCTTATTGATAAGAACATTATAAAAAATCAAACAGTTTTTTTGTAATATAAATGTTGCGAACATTTTGTTGATGGAGCGAATACAAGCGCTAAAACAACATGTAGACATGCGTTAAAATATCGTTCAATATGAAGAAAGATAATAAGAAAGTTAAACAATAACCAAGTTTATTAGACGAGATCGTTAGCAAAAATACTATATCAGCTTTTTGAGTCACATACAAATAGAACGTCATTATCTACATACGCGCTATCTTCGTACTACTGTTCCTATGGGTTTATTGTCAGAATAAAAAAAGTAAAACGTTAGTTTACCTCTGCGGTCAAGTTTAAGTTGGCAGACATCACACACTTAGCAGATCATTGTTGCGAACACTAAGGTTTCCTCGAGATGTTTTTACTTGCAGTTATTGTTGATAATATTTGATATTAAAAATGCATTTATATTTTACAAAGTCAGAAGTTTTTGCCAGGATTTAAGCTGCAGGCTATTAGACCGCCGTTACTTAATATATACAAATCAAAAACCTATCTATATTTTATAATCTTTATTAACTCACTATCGTTAGTAGACAATAATGGTTTAAAACCGCTGAAAGTGAAATGGTAAAGAACTGGTGGATATACGACTGGAACCGCGTGGTGAAACATGTTCGCTTTAGCATGGAGATTCCAACGTCGGTCCTCGTCATCGTCAACCATGTTTCATTGAAGCTTAGAAACCGTAGTTAATATGCGAAGGAGGTCAAACGCTCTGGCTGTGGTCTCATCACGCCACGCCAGTGCCCACAATCTTGAGCTCCGCAAACATTAATATGTTCCAACCGAGTTGGATACTTCCCAGTTTGTTTGCGAATTAATGAACTTTTTTATAAAAACGGGATTATAAAGCGCAGCTTGTTGGCACTATCATTTATAGGAGTGGAAAAACCATTGTCTTGTCTTGTTAGAGAATCTTGACAAATTCTAGCAATTTTATGAAGATCTGTTACGCAGAGATTTTTATACTTTGAAACCCAAACTGGATTCAGCTTTCTCCTCTAGGTCATTCAAGAGTAAAAATACCAAAGCAACTAGGCTTAGAATTTAGCACTCTTTCAGAAGAACAAAGTCCTCATACAGTTGAAGTAAATACACATGTCCAGCAATTAGTACCAAAATTCGAAGTAGCGATACGATTGTAACCTGTGAAATAGTATTGCAATGACATTTTATGGAGCTATGGTGACATGAGTGCGATCGTCATTCACTCTAGGATTGGAAGACTTAACTTGTTTCTCACTCTTTATATACCCAACATCTGTTTTTATGATGTCATATGGATCGTATAAAGCTTGTTGTATGTTCATTATTATTGAAAAAATAACAGAGTATAAATATAAATGATTATGATGTTAGAGAAAAGAAACCATTTTTTTTATTGATTTGTTTTTTACGACTATCCAACCGAACAGAAACTATTATTCTCAAAATTTGCTTTATGAAAAATATTAATTTACAAGAAAAATACAATAAGAATTTAATTAGTAGCGATAATGAAAAATCTAAATGTCCTCTGTAAGTTTTAGCAAAATTAGTGGACAAATTATTTACTGAATTAATCAATGTGTAAATATTCTTTCGCTTTTATTGACAAATCTACTTTATTTTATATAGATATAATAGAAATAGTTTTAATAATGTCTTAACACAACACACACAGCAATGTAAATTCAAACTGTAACTATATACGAGTACTTATAGATAATTTTATGTACAGATAAGGAACAAATGCTCGTGATCTCACAAATATTGCCTTGCTAATCGATTCCGAGATCCCCGCGTTTCAGCAGTCAAGTTCTCTAACAACTGCCTAACGGATCAGTGATTCGTTTCCTGGTTGAGATATGACGCTTATAAGCAACAACTTTCATTTGCTTTCTTCCCTAATTCGCAAAT
>DWME01001292.1:0-25666 GCA_018244795.1 Parelbella ahira ahira
TTCCGAAGTTAACATACTGACCGCGGTCCCCAGGCAGCGACATCGCCTGGCGGGAGATCTCCCCTTTTCCTCCACAAATATTTGAAAATTGAAGCAACAACGAGCGCAGAGTGCACTTGGAAGAATAAATTCTAGTTACAAGCTTCCACGAATCTTCGGGTATAGGTCCCAGTAATCTTTACACCTCTTCAAAGGCTTCAAGAATAGTTTAAATACATGCGACAGACGGGTTGATTATTAGTCCGTATTTCTGTCAATGGGTTCTAGAGCAGCGCGCTTAACATTGCCCAAGCCTGACCAAATCCAAATGAACTCGCGCTCACGTACTAAACATTATTTCTTGTTGCTAACACGTGTGATCTGCGCATGAACTCGCTATAAAAAGTCAGCATTATCTACACACATCTGATATATGTAGATACCTACCTACTTATATGTACCTACATATTCGTATTTAGCAAATTCTTACAATATAGGTTAAAATTAAAGTTGATACGTTAAGGTATAATGTACATTGAAGTATACAAGGAGATTAGAATAACATTCTATCCGCGTCGATACTATAAAATAATATAGGTATGCCCAGATCCTATGCGGCAGTCAGGGAGTCCACATCCGGGAGTTGTAAGAAGCGACTAAGCCTGGCGCTGGTTTCCCGCTATGGCATTGCCTGCCTAGGTACGGTTAAATGCCCCTGTATTAGGCCCTTTGCCTATCTGCCCTGGCATAGGAATTATAAACAAGAACCCCTGAGAGCAGGCCTGTGTCCAGCAACGGACTTAGACAAGCTAATGATTATTATTTTGTAATATTTATACACGTATATGTATTATATTTTACAACATGATCTATTAGTTTAAATATTCTTAAACGAGTAAATATTTCCACATAGAAACGTGCCACTTAACTCCAATAAAATATCAAGAAAATCTATTCATACTTCTTGTATTAAATATGCAATAAGATTATGCTACTAAATTATAAAATAATCACTTGATCGTACATAATGACGGCACTAAGGTCATCGAAGCCATATTATGCATATAACACATAGGTAGGTACATAATATAATAACATGCAATGACCCGTGAACTTGCCTGACAAATATTCTAATTAGATATATTCCGAGTTTCTCGTTATTTACACGTGAATTAGTATTTAAGAACATTATCAGTTTTAAGGAGGTCAGACTTAGTTATATTATAAGTATATTTAACAATATACCTATATAACAATGTACCTAACCACCTATGTATATTGCAAGGTTTGGCAATAGCCTCACCTACTATTGCGCAGGACGTGTGGTGTGGCATAATTGATGAAACGTGAAGCTCTGCACTTCTGCCTACCCTTTCGGAAAAATACAGACGTGATGGTATGTTAATACCAAGGTACATAATGACATATAACAACATACATATTTTCTGTAATAACGCTCAAGTAATAACAGACGTAGCTATTATATACATATGTAGGTACATACTTAGATAAAGCAACAAATAGCTCGGTACAGCAAACCATAAATATTACATAGATAATGACCGAAAAGATATAAGTATATTATAGCATAGCTACCGCATGCGGTAGTTTAAGATAATAATATAGCACGCTATATCAATATATCTCATAGCGCTGTCTGTGACGACTTCAGACAGTATCCGAAAACGGAGTATCTAGCGCAAACATGGACTTCGTGCAAACGATGAGTCCATCCGTTGCATTTTGATTTAACGACACAAATGCATACACACGTTCTTAATTAATTATTTGTTCTGTTTTTCACGTACTCTTAACTTATTTTAATCTAAGTAAGTGTGAAATAACGCTTTACTAATTTATTTCTTCGTACCATCAATTACATTAAATAATAATATTATATTTTTTTTAATATATTTTATATTCTTAAATCTAATAAATGCAGAATAGCATAAATTGAATGCTGGGTTAAATTACTTTAGTACATTTGAGCACAGTTTAACTAAGTTTGGACCTATCCGTGATGCTTCTTTAACTGCTCGGGGCCGTGAAATGCTTTGGGTAGTTCCTAATTGAGTGGGGTATCAAGAAAAAATACGTAAATTACGCCTGGCTTTCAGGTGAAAATTATACCTACACAGATATTCATGAAACGTTTAATAGCAACGTGGTAAATCATCGTATTAATAACAAATTAAAGCAAATCGATTATATCATTAGCATGCCATTGACATTATTTAGATGGAAATAGCTTTATGCATCTACCAAGGCTTATGACGGCGGAAAAATTGACGGACAATGTGCTCGTATCTACATACATATGTATGTATATTGTATATGTAGGCGAATATATGAATAGTCTACAATTTCAAAAACAATTTTTATTTCACCATCCAATGATATTTTTCTAATTCCAACTGTCGGGTCCGATGCGTTATCTGTTTTTAATCTGTGTGTATATTTTTAAAAGTCGATAAATTTGGATGTCAGTCCCCATGTGTAGGTATGGAGATAAGGGCAGCTCACCCCGCCTCTTAGCCGCCGTAAAATATCATCCTGCTCGGGACATTTATGGCCAGTTTGAGATAGGTACCGTCGAAACATTTCTAGAATATATACGGAATATGTATAAATTATGTAAAATATCATCAACCATCACGAACGTACACTTTTTGTTCGCTTGCCGGTTTACTTTTTGTCACATTTAACAGAAATACGTAGGTACCTATATTCCTAGATATACCTACATTAAACGTATTTATTGTTAAACCTTTGGAAAGAGTTCTCCGTAGGATTCCACGTTGTGCCAGTTGTTCACACGTCTTAGAGAGCATTACGCAGATCTTTAATGTGTATAAGTCTCCTAACAATATTCTCCTGCATCGTTGTCAATGATATTCTATACTAATGCTAAAAGTTGTTAAATTAAATTTTCTTCCCAAATACTTTAGAATTGGGAAATTTTGTCGCATTAAAAAAAAGAAAATAGGCAGGTACCTACTTGTCCTACAGTCAGAAAATAACTCAAACATACGTGGTTATTAATTTGAATTACTCAATTGTAGCTCTAATTGTAGATAAATATTTGATTACTATCGGTTCCGCTTGTCTGCCAGATGGCAATGATACGAAATATAGCCGGTTCACAAATCATTTGAGCTTGATAAATTGCCGCCGAATATCATCCCGATGGCCGGAGCTCCGGGTGCATTCACTGGATCGGCCATCATGCCATCATACCACTCGTAAAACGTCACTAATGTCCCGTAATACATTGCTCGCTCTATATCTTTATTAACAATTCTCTCGCCATAGGTTCTTTTCAAGCCATTCACAAAATTTATGTCGAGAGTTACGACATTCTTATAACTTTCCTTTTATACTCAACTATTTTTCTTGAAAACACTGTTTTCTTTATGCGATTTAATACGCCATATTTTCGTTAAGTGACTGCGAGGGTCATCTAACATTGTTGCGAATAATAAACGAAATAAAAAAAATAATATGAGTAAGTGCGAACATAATCCTCGCTTAAAGGCGGTACGTATAAATCAAAGATGTTTCTGCTTTTTGCTCCGTTTCAAAGGTTTAGTGTAGGAACATATTTTATTGTGAGATTTAATAAAATTTAAGCTCGAGTTAAAATGTGCGTTATGAATATAAAAGAGGCAACAATGTAGTTTTAAATCAGTTAAAGGCGCAAAGAACCTAACCAGGTCTGAGTCGCGCGAGGCATTATTTATTACCCGAGTTATGTAGAGTTAGGTGCTTTACGTATGTACCTAACGTACGAATTTGTAGAGACACAAAAAGTTTCGAGTTAATGGACCGCAATGAAGGCGGGGTATGGCAAAGATTTATCTTCTCCGTAGTGTGGGAATGTACAGGAGTCGCCACATTAGAAGCGTTAAGTTCTTGAAAGCATTGCTTTTTCAAGTGGATTTATTTACGATGATACGCTTAAAAGTGTGGCTCTTTCAAGTGCATATTATATACGGAACAGTATTTACCTCATTTGTTCCTTAAACTTCTACAACAACGCGTTAGGTTTGCAACGTTATAGACAATCAGCAATACTCAATATTTGGATTTTTGGTACCAACATATTAAATTATTCACTGTCGAATTCGTTTAATTAGATTATTTACATATAAATAGTACCATTCCTTATTATGTTATCATTATTTATTCCACGGGACGTATTCGTAAATGGTGAAACGTGGGAGTGTAGGTACTACATTGCTCTGCCTACGGGCCGACGGCATTACGGAAGTTATGTTACGTTTTTTTTACATTACTTATTATTATGTCATTATGCTAAATTCTTTACCGGTTAGGCAGGTCTCGTGACCCAAGTAATGCGCATTAATTATATTGCAAGTTATATATTTTTTAGCGACTTGTAGATTTGATATCTTTGTCACTTTATAAACCTTCATTTATAATTACGAAATTGACTTTTCATTCGTAGATCCACCCTTACGCATTTACCATTAAACGTGTTTATAAATATCGAAGTGAAAGTGTAGGCACAATATTTAACGTAAGTTGTGATTAAATACATCGTAAAAATGTTCATTACAGAACCAGTAGGTAAATATCATTTCACTCGTAAGACCGCGCAGTTAATTATAAGCTGAAAATATATTTGTCATTCATAAACGCGTTTTTGAAATTCAATCATTTAGATCCAAGTGACATTAAGCGGTAGGAGATACAGACTTTATATAAGCTCTTATCAGTTCTGTAAGAAGCATACATGTAAAAATCAATATAATAGACTAAAGATTGCACTTTCACAAATAACTAATTAACAAAATAAAGACAAACATTTACACTTGATATTTGTAATTCCAACATTTTTCGATATTTCATGCTAAAGTCGCACAATTCCAAACACGCTTGAGACCATTTTAATAACTAATTATAATAGATACCTACTCGTATTCGAATTTTTTTAATTTTTAAGACTGATCAATGTAGAATACAAAGAAAGCTGATTTTGTAGTAGTGATTGTTATAGCTCGAAACATGCACTCGGTGATTCAGTACCGCGACCGTTATTCGCCACTCATTGCCGATATAAACTCATTAAGTCACATAACCGGCCAATCGAGCTTTCAATCGTGAGGTTAAAATTACGTCCCTTTTATTGCCAGCCGTTACGAGCTGCGAAAAAAGGGGGTATAAATAAAAAAGGGGGTATAAATAACACACCTTCGGCTGCAGAAGTAAACCCCGGGATATACTCGATCGTAAATTATACGCTTATGGCCTCGCGAGCGATCAATACCATTCATTAAGGAAAAATGTATCCTCTAAAGGATTTTCATGTCGATCGTTCGCGGTTTTAAACTGTTCCGAAGATCCACGGCCATAAATTATAACCGCTAAGTCGCCTGTTACCCGTTACTTTGAGTTACATATATCCAACACACAGGTATCGGATGAAAAGATTGTGTTTTAAATGAGAAGATAGAGCTCTGATAACTTTTTATTTGACAATTGAATCGATTCCTTACGTCAAAAAGTCACAACAAGGACCTATATCACTCATGCTATACGATGACGCTAAAGTTGCTCAAATATATTAATTAAAATTGCCATTACACCATTTCCAACCTCTACCTACCCAATATTTTGTTACTTTAAAGTTAGTTCACTGTACTTCGCATTCCTTTTCGAATTGTTCCTTGACTGTTTCCTGTACGTAGCTATCTACATATCTACTATTCATGTAAACCTGAATTGTAGCTGTTGCGGCAGATGTGGGGTTTTCGAGCCTCGTTTTGGAGGGAGGGTCCCGGCCGATCGATGGAGCTCTCGCTACGACCCAGACATTTCAAATTGAGAACAGAAAGTCCAAATTTATGACTACCAAATTGATTTACTATAAAAACGTAGATTCCTCTAACAATTCCATTTCTCATAGTAAGTCATATTCCACACGTGGTTGATATTTTGTATAATGAATTGAAGTATAATAGTTTAGACCACATGAAATTACCTTTAATCAACAACAATTATATCATGCAAGTGTTTTGCTGTAAAAGTGTGAAATCACACTTTAATAAATATAGAAATACACACGTATAACGTATTTGATGGCCTGTTGAGTACTAAAAATCCTACGAATAATATCCTCAAGAGATTTATTAGTAGCTAGAGACAAACACACAAAGGTTAAATAAACAATTAGTACCTAGAAACCAATTTTACTTATAAATAAAATTGAATCGTTACCGAAAATTGAACTTCCATTCGAACGACACAACGTGTGGTAGTCGCATACGACATCGGAGGTCGTCGGCGGCGCGGGGTCGCCGAGAGCACTACAAAAGCTGCAATACTACCAATTAACTCGAACAGTCGAAAGTGAAACTCACAAAACCGGACGACGGCGGAGCGCTGCTTTTTTTTCGGTAGATTTACATATTTATTGGGGCACATTTTATGGAGGCACCAGAAAAAAGCTTCGCTCGTTTAATGGAAAAAAAGGGTGGCTCCGTGTATATTTATTCTGCCGCATCCTTTTTACGCGCAAAAGGACGTAGCCGTGTATTTTTTCGGTGCCAATGTGCCACATTTGGCGACGCACTTTGCATAAAAATAACGAATCGTAAATTCTACGTCCGACGGATCGCAGAGCATGTGTGCCGGAGGAAAATATTAAAATCGTATCGAAACAGGGTTTTACGTAGTCACATATGATCCGCGAATTGAGTTATGAACATATATTTTATGTTCCATACGAAAGTTTTCTTATATCTATATAGGTACACCTGAGTCTTATTCTGAATTCTCGTTTATGTCTACCCGTCTTTATTCAGTTTACTTCAGTTATAACTGATTTTCCTTTCTTATAGTGTAACAAAAGTTTTATATGCACTAATCTGCACTAGAGTAACATGAGTTATGTATATAGGTACCTTATATTTGATAAATAGATACAGCTGTGCACAGAAAAATATCATGCTCTCCTTCATGCCTCCATTTCATTTTTATCATTTCCACGCCGCTTTAGCATTATTCATTCTGCGTTGTTTATGCAAATAACACCCGCTTGCAACGACCAAACGATATATATTAAGTAGTTAAGTATATAAGTTCACGAGCCGGTTTCAAAACCAGAAGGTCCCGCCGGGTTCGAACCCCCTTCGTAAATTAATACCTACGTAGCGTTGTAAATTATCCACTCGCGTTACGATCAGCACCTTAATCTGTTCCATCGGGAATTATAAGCCTCAATACTGGGACTCGTTAATATATTTTGTCTCAAGCTTTATTATGAAAATCGTTTACATGTAATTTACGATAGTGCTGAAGAAATATCGGCTTACTTCGCCATAATTTATGAAACGCATGTGTGATATGATTTGCGTTTTATTATTTTACAGCTTGGGTGGGCTGAAAGCTTCGAACCGTGCAATCATTGTTTTCTCGTCTTCAAACCGTCATTGAGTCACGTCTACGTAATATTTTCGTCGTATTTGTGTTATTGTCATCGTTATCTATAGCAAAGATCAATTATCGATTAAACTTTATTTGAACTATTCATAGCCAAGAAAACATCACATTCATCTTAATTATCTGATAAAATACGAATAAAACGTTAAACATATGACGTTAAGTTCTTTCTTATCGAAAGAAACAAAAATGTGGATATAAAACATAAGTAGGTATGTCCTTTAGGTGTTACATACGTACATTGTAACGAAACTCTTCTAATTGTGTTTATTCCACTCACTACAGTTGTCCACCGTTCATATGAAACATTTACACTGTCATATAGCGACGTCATCCTAGGAATGCACCAGTAAATCATCAAGGCCCTAAACCTTTAGTGCTCTGCGAGAGTGTTACGGCATTTAGGGATGTCCGGGGAACACGACTCTATCGATTCTTTTTTGTCGATTACATTTAAGAGTGTCTGGAAGATTCGATTCAATCAACTTTTGTATGTCGATTATGCTTAGAAATATCCGAGAAACACGACTCTACCGATTCTTCAATGTTGATTACTTTTAGGGATGTCAGAAAAGCTCGACTGTATCGGCTCTTGTAAGTCGATCGCCCTTAGGGATATCCGGGAAACACGACTCTATTGATTTTTATGTTTCGTTGCGTTTAATTATTACCGGACACGAGTTTATCGTAACATCACGCCTGTAACCCCCGAAGGGGTACGCAGAGGAGTATAATACACTCCCACGTTTCACCAGTTACGTTTAAGTCCCATGGAATAGTAGGCGGTGCGCCTATTGCTATACACCGGGCCCAATTTCAGACTCCGAGTCACGACTAGAAAATCTAAATTAGAAAATTCCAATAGTACCCGACCCCGGATTTGAACCCAGGTCCTCTGGATCGGCAGTCGCGCTTGCAACCACTCGACCAACGAGACAGTCCAATTCTACTTTAAATCTTTATTCATATCCTTATCTGGATTTGTGTCCATTGGATTGCAAAAGGCTTACCATATCTACATGCAATCCATTGAGTCCTTTGTCCGTTTTAACGTCCCTTGATAATATCGATTTATAAGGTGCACATTTGCATATGAAATATAGATACTTATACTTAGTACATACACAAAATCAATCAATTCAATCGTATGTTTGTCGATTGCCGCACATCCCTAGTCCCAAGTCACCCGAACGGCTATATTGTGCGTCGTAAACTCGTAATTTTGTTGTAACCAAATCCACAGGCCTATCTAATACGCAGTTTTATCTAAAATGATTTTAAAGTGCTAAGATGTCTCATATCTATGACATTACGGCTCGAGACTATCGCGTGAGCAAGGACAAGGCTTTCCAAACAGATATATGGCCCTTATTTGTAAACTATCTGCTGTCATAAAGCTGTCTGGGCGAACGTCTTCCCAATTTATCATTGTTATGGTATAGGTAACGGGCTTACCATAACCATAGCTGCTGCATGCACTTAAATGAATTTTATAAACATTTCTATAAATTAAATGCGTATTATTTTATTATATTACAGACATATGTAGTAGTCAAGCAAAAAGTGGTTGGTCGATATGGCACCTGCTTATATTAAATGACAACGAAGATTGTTTTATCTCTATTTGGAAAAGTCAAGTCAACCTGCAGGTTGTTTATCTATATAGGTACATATTCATTCCACCACGTTTTCTGAGCACTCAGGCAGATTAAAAAATTATAAAAGACCATTGTCGTTAATCAGCCGATTAGATATTCAGATTATTTATGAGGAGTCGGAGACGTACGGAATTTAATTTCATTAAGGGATTTTTACTGGTACCATGTTGTCACCCGCGGCGTTGGGCGAGCGCAGCGGCGTAACTCATTCAGCTGTCAAGCGGCGACCAATCGCGCGCGAGAACCAACCACGCGTTCCAACTTTAAAAATGGTGGAGATAATTTCATTGTATATTATATTGTGACAGGTCGTTATTTTGAATTTTTATCGGTTCGTATTTTCAATAATCTCTGTCGTGTTGCCGTTCTATGTTGGGTATTCTTATTCTTTTTTTGGAATTGAGGCTTTTTTTAACTCTTGATTTAAAATATGCTACATTAGCCCCGTATATAATAAACGTATTCACTTTTGAAGTCTCACATGTAGGTAGGTAAGTATCAACATCCGCAGGTATGTACCTGACCATAAAGATTGCCGTTCTATATATTTTCCGGGCAAAGTCAACTACTAAAAAGTTCCATAAAACAACAATTTCAAACGGGCCATTTCGCACGGGAAAAACAGCATCCAGGGGGTGGGCCATCCCGTGGCGGGTGGGGGTCCAAAGTGAAGCTTGGTTTTATGCCGTAGAATTACGACTTAGACGTTTCAAACAATAACTCTCCCCATAAATACGGACCCGATTTCTTCACGCGTCACTGCGCCGGGCTCTTCTCAAGCCCGCCCAAAGTTTCCTACAGATGCGTAATGATAAAACACCTAATAAGTTAAATATGAATTTCGTTGGCACATTAATATCTTTTATTTATGAGATTAGTAATTATTTATTGCATAATGGTTATATGTGACAATTTAAAGGCGTTCTGAGGCCATCCTCAATGTGAGAAGCGACCCGTATCAAGTGTCCTTGATATTGTTGATGATAATAAATACCTACTTAGTTCAAGGCGAAGGTAAGCATACTTTAACATAAACTCTACTTAAACACTTCTATATAAATTGATCTTAACTACATACTTAACAACAAACTTTCGTAACCGCTTAGTTGGCTTTAGAAAAATACTTCGGTACAATTTGTTTACTTTTATAATTTAAATAATGAGTTTCAAAATAAACCAATAGGTACCTATATTAATGATATAGGCACGTAAACTTAAATACATGTCATAAGATGCGACGCTAAGCCAATCACATCAAAATATTCTTATATAGGTACCTACATATATAAGATATCTAGAACTAAATATTTTCAGATAACGTGTGTCATATTTTTTCGGATAACGTGTGTCATATCAACAATATACAAATTCCAAAGCTGGCTGGCGTACGCGGACCCGCTTCTAATCTAGAAAACGTAATAAAACTCCCCTAATAAAAGTGCGCGTTTTCACGTAGCCCGTAAAAATATGATAACGTACACGTAGGCAGTCGGTACGCGAGCCATACTCGGCTCGCTCCACGTACTCGCTTGTTTTGGAAAGAAAAACTTAAAATATTTATATTAATTCATTTAATACTAGCAAAATAATTCGCAATCAAAAATAACGGTTATGTATATATTTATATTCCTTTCATTTCAAAATATACTTAATAATCTGGATAACTTAAAAATTTTAAAATCAAATCAATCTTAGAAGGATTTATTTTCGAAAATCTACCCTACGATGTTGAGATAGCCATAAAAGTTGCTCTGTCATTGAATCATGTCATCATCGTCAACCCTTCTACCGTTCCGCTGTTGGACACGGTTCTCTACTCATTATAAGAAGGGTTAAGAGCATCAATGTAATCTTACTAATCTAAATAGACTGGAAAGGAATTTGGTGTACGAAGTAGCATGTGCTAATGTATTGGGAATATACGAGCAGTGTATTTGAAGATGTGACTTCCTTAGCAGCCATAAATGCTTATAGATATATATACCTATCTATTAAACATGGTGTAGGCATATATGTGGTGTCCATCAGCGGCCATAAACACAAATTTGCCTCCAGATAACTAATGGAA
The DNA here is from genome assembly GCA_018244795.1 of Parelbella ahira ahira. Classification (NCBI taxonomy): domain Eukaryota; kingdom Metazoa; phylum Arthropoda; class Insecta; order Lepidoptera; family Hesperiidae; genus Parelbella; species Parelbella ahira. The sequence continues at coordinate 11,170 of DWME01001292.1, forward strand.
TTGCAGTTAATCCCGACATGCGCGGGTTCTAAGCCTTAGGGAATTATGTTATATAAAGGTTACTTCATTTCTTTGCTTACCTATATTATAAAGTTAGAAACTGTGTCCTTAGCTACTACAATGTATGTAACTTAGATAAAAATCATCTAAGATTTAGGTAATTGACAGTAGGTATAATTACAACTATTTAATATTATAATTCTTACACATGAACATAAACATCGTAGTGTAACTTAATATAGAAGGAGCAAATTCGTTTTTAAAAAACAGGTTTCTGCCGCACGGGTCTCTCTACTTACCCCTTAAGCGTACCAAATGTTTAGCGTAGCGATGTAATAATAGTAATGCTCGAGTAAATTACTTAGTAGGTACCTACCTACTAACCTACCAATGAATAAAGATAGTTTGAGTTTGCTTATGGGCTTCCTATTTGATATTAACAGCAAACCTTGAAATAAATAGGTGTTTAAAGTACGTACGTAAGTTGAATCAATTTAAAAAAGACTTACACAGAATGCGTGTAGACCATACACGTTCATATGAAATTCGCGACATAAACAAAAAAAAATACCAATAAAACAAGTTATTCTAAAAACCGTCATATCCAGGGAAGTCAATCACAGTTATATTTCCATTTCATGTAAACATGTTTTATTGTCTTGGTTATATAGAAAATACGGATTCGTTTAGTTGGCAGGCGCGCGCCCCTCGAGCAGCCCCCTGTACGCAGTAGATGGATTAATGTTGCCGAAAGCCCAACTTACTTAATAAATATAAAAGCCTTCTCCGCTCGCGCTCGTAAACCACCCACTGTGCTCCAAGATTACTTATATCGCAAGCAGGAAAATCTAACCTCCCGTTTTTCATTACGGCAACTCAGCGCTTGCAAAAGTTTTGAAAGGAAATTGTGTTTTAAATAAGTACTCTCAGCTTATAATTACGCCGTGCAAATTATAAGTAATTAACAGTAGACTATAGGGTAACAGACGTGCGTAGCTGAAACTATAATTATTCAGTAAATCAGTCTGTGGGACTGAGATGATATGCTTGATTGCACAAACGATTATTTCGATTATGAAAGCGTTTTTCTTTTTGACGAATAGGTAGTTAGGCCCCACCTAACGGTGAATGGCCACCGTTGCACGTGGACATGAGCAATATTATAGTAGCTATATTATTTTACTCCTTTCAGGTATTTTATGTAGGTGTATCATAGTGCTGCAGAAATACCTTCAAATTAACTTCATTTCGTATTGTAAGAGTCCGCGGTTCTCCAGCAACTGTTTAAATATTTAAGTATATTTTTCAATTTCCATATAATGTTAATATTTTAATATAATTAAAATTTGCTACTCGAACCTGCTTCAGTCGCCATATAATTTAGGAATAACTGTCAGCGATATCGTTTTCCTCCGGCGAAAAGTTCGTGTGTCAAGTTACACTGGTTGTACATTTATCAGCGCTATGTAGATCGCCTGGTGCTGCGCTGCTTTCGCCCAGATAAGGTTTTACGGCCGCCTGGAAGAAAGGATAACGTCCCCCTTTAATGTAGACGGGAATTGCCAGATCTCTGTAAAGGTTAGATAACGATTGCAATGTTTTATTGGGTAGTGGGTTGTATATTTTTGTTCTGATTCTATTCCACTACGGTAATGAAAGTAAAACTTACAAAGAATAAAAATATTTGGCAATTGATGGAACAACACATAGTCGAGGATCTGGCGTAATGATGTTTTAATATTTTTTATAAAATTTCTAATTACATCTATTAATTTTCTTCAGAAATCATCCATCATAATGAGCGCGCTGTTAGTTTATCAAACTAATGAAATTGCAATATATTCACAGAATGTCTATAAAATTAAGCTTTAATCAATTCAAAGGTTAATGAAACCACTTGAGCTGTAGGTCTAACTCATTAAACACATCAGCCTTAATAAACAATGTAACCGTTAATTATGTCTAGGCTTAGTGTGATGTGATATATCTGAGAGAAATTTAAGTCAGAGACGTCTTTGCATCAACCTGTCGCATATTTATGTTTACTAGTGGCCCAGTAGCGATCGAAATTCGATCGTAAATCATAAAAAAATCAGTTAGAGCGTTGTCTAGGTTCTAATGTGAAGGGCTAGGCTTATATATTTTTTTCCTCTGTGCTACTTATTGACAACAATTATTATTGACGTCTTTTTGACGTCTCGTTTTTAAAATATTAGCATTCTACACTCCTCTATGTAAAATATAAGTGTGCCAAATGGACTTAATTACAAGAATTACAAGAATAATAATAATAAGCCATTTATTCCGAAACTAACGATTTTCCTTTATTATGCAAAAGACCAGCTGTCTCTACTATAGATATCTACTATCTCTATCTATCTCTAAGTTCGTTGTGCCTATTGGCAAAGGAGCCAACGGTAATATAAGTAATTAAAGTAATCTTATTAGTGCCTCTAACTGTCGTTGGTATATTTGAAAAGCATTAAAACATGAAAACGAAACACAATAATGAACTATATTAATCCATTTTTTCTTAAAACTGCAATATAGTTTTATTTGATAAACAAAATACAATAACATTTTTATTGATGAATTTATTTAAACAGTCCTTTTACTTGGGTGTTTGACGTACATTTTTTAATAGCACAATCAATAATTTCTGATAGTTTGTATATTTAAAGTATTTCTGTTTATACAAATACTGAGAATTGCAATAAAATATAATCGTTGTAACATCAAGTCTAATCAATTTCTATACCTACGCAAAAGTAAAAAAGCGTTCATTCCAATTAATAAAACGTTTTACGCCCATTTAAAGCAACTAAGTAGTAGTAGAGAAATCACCATAAAAATAACACTTAATTTCATTTCGCAATTACGAGGTCGTTAAAGGGCGGCAGCCTGGGACCATTACTTTCCATACTCGCATAGTGAGTATACGTTCTTGCGCTTAGCCCAAGCCGACGGGATCGTAAACCTGCGCTTCGCTCGGGCGTAAGCGATAACGCATGTCGGTGGAGCTAGACGAGAAAGCTTTTTCTGCAAACGGTTCTACATTATATCTGTGCACGGAAATCTGACGCAATAATCATATTATATACAAATAAGTTATTTAGATCTGTTTAGATATAACTAATTTACCTGTCCAGCGTTTGCTCACATAGAAAATCAGCGGGGTTGACTCGTTAGTTAACGATGTGAGAAGAAACTTGATGCAATGATGTCAACGAGACTCTGTTATGACGTTTACAAAACTTTTAAGACTTTAATGGCACCTTCATAATAAAGTTGTAACTAAGAGTGAACTTCATCATCATCATCATTATCAGCCTATCTCAGTCCACTGCTGGACATAGGCCTCCCCCAATGAGCGCCATCGCGCCCTGTCCAAGTGAACTTCATGTTAAAGATATATTGTATCAATCAAACCTACGTAGTCTGTGACTGGTGTCACAGTAAATGTAAGCTCATTACTAAATAAATGCAATTTATGATTGGTTAAAGATATTTACATAATGCAAACCTGTATAAATTCTTTTAAATATAAATATGTTTGCACGAGCTCTATGCACGTTTCAATGGGTTAACAGTCCGTTGACGATTTCTCTTCTGAAGTTTTACGCATCTCAAATCTGACGATTGGCAGGGAAAACTGAGTTAGAACATTTGAAAGTATTTAATACAAATTTGAATTGTACGAACACCTACGATTCAACCTGATCTGTTGACGAGTAAGGTAGCTCACAAACTTATGTATGATTTAGTTATACTCGTTAGTCGGTCAGTCCTAATTTGTTCGAATTATTTATAAATTGGTAACGTAAATACAATACCGATATAAGAAAAGAATATTAATTCGGTGCATAAACACAAATATATCTGGGAACAACCCGCTGAAATATGTGAATCACCACAAAATTTTCTAGCAGATGTACCTACCTACCAACGATGTTATCCGTCAGTAGTTATACAATACTCGCATTTCAATAGCGAGAAACGCCACTAATTTCCTTGCTCAGTTCGTACGTTCAATGACACTGATACCGTTAACTAAACGGCAATGTGGGATACAGAGGGAATAAACCGTCATATCCTTATAGTTAAAAAGAAATATATTTTATCCTTCATCATTATAGCTTTTTCGCTAATTTACTTTAGCATCATCGTCATCATCAGCCTACTCCCGTCCTCTGCCGGATGGGCCAGTTCAATAGCACGCCACTGAGCTCGATCTTCAGCTCTTCGTATCCAACCGCTGCCAGCCACTTTGCGCATATCGTCGCTCCACCTAGCCTGACAGCGTAGACATCAAGATAGCGTTGTATAGCTGCCAAGCACCCGCATTAATTTAATGGTCAAAACTCATTAAAGTGATGTGCACCAGTGGCATCATATCTCGCAACGTAATAAACAGCACGTGTCATCTTGATGAGAAGGCGCTCGTAATTAGTTTTATGCTAAATTAACATCCATAGAGATAATTATGGATCTTTATATATTTATTTTAAATGAAATGTGCTGTATTTATATCAACTACTGCCTAAGACAGTTTCGATGTTTTATCTATTATATGTGTATCATCTTATGCAAAAGAAACTTATGTGTCAAACGTAGATTCATTTAATGGCTTGCTAACTATTCATTAGTCATGTAAACCTTTATTAAATCTCGTCTCCAATTTCCTTAAAACATTCCTTACAAATTGTAACACAAAATAACTTGTCAATAATTTAGCAAACCGCGCAAGTGTTTACGGTACTTAAAAACATATCAAAAGTCTCATACATTTAAATCATATTAATGAGCACGACTGACGTAAACACTGAGAACAAAATGTAAATTTTTCGTTATAATTATTTTTAATGTAAATGACATTTACATCAGAGACGTGATTTTAAGTCTTTTCATTATGAAAGGAGTATCATGTTCAATGTGAAGTAGGTACTTAAATGGTTGATAATGGTTATAATTACGTTACATATCTTGAATACGTGTAAGTATTTAACGAACTATATAGGAGTAGATACGTGCATAGCGTTTACGCTTACTCCCTGTTACATGGGACGAACATAATTGCTGAAAAGTGGGTGTAGTCTGTCTATCCTCTGGAAAATACGGATGTGATGTTATTTTATATATTTGTTCAATCACAGAGTAATAATAAAAACTAACGCTTTTACTTTATTGATTTCTTTTATTGGTACCAATCACTCTGCCAAGTCTTTACCTGACGCTCGATAAAGCCTCCGAAATATATGCCCGTACATTAGTGCGTCATACTCTCTAATGCGATCAAATAACGGAAAGTAACGGCCTCGATAACGAGAGCTATAAACTTTGTGTCGACTTGACTCGTGGGGAATTTCACTTGAGTGCTTTTCGTAGGGGGCGCTACGATTTTACGAATGCTCCATGCATAATTACGTCAAGAAAAAAGTTGGTAATAATAATAATAATAATCGCTGAAAAACTTATGACATTGTTGCAATAAATTAAAGTTAGAAGGCTCTGTAATAAATACGTATTTTTCTGGCAACAGGTCAAACAGTCAAAGTATCCGAAACCGGAGTGCGCCTAGAAGAAAATGATGACTGTAAAAGCATGTCTGTAACGATAGAGATATACTCGTATGACCCTCTATGGCTATTCCTAATATAATAATACTAAATATATAAATACATAAATTTACTTTAATGACATCTGGTAGAGTTCTACGAAATTTAATTTTGGACAAAAGCCGTAAGACCGATGTACCTACCCAATTATCTAGAGCATAATAATTATGTAAGCTTATTTGGAGATTATTCACACCATTTCCTTTTTCTGTAATATTAGATATACGTTCAATGGAAGGCTAAGAAATAAGTATGCAAATTCCAATCGCAATGGAACACACGGGATTGTACTGAAACCTCTACTTATTACATTTTTAAATTACAACTTTAGCGCTGCTTTTTAGCGGTAAACGTATCCTAAAATACGAATTTCCTCGTAGTTAAAATTTTATATCGGTCATATGTACAACGTTTAAATAAAAATTAATTCATAAAGCGCGGTAAAATCTCAAGACAAATAGTTCGCGTGACGTCACGACATATGTCGTGATCATTGAACCTGACGCGTGAGCTTTAACTGTTAAGCATTTTATTTAAGTAAACGTGGCCATGTCTACTGGTATTGTCTATTCAAGGAACACATGTCACGCCTCGTTTCTATTCTTACGTCTATACTAGGCCCATTATATAGGAAATCCTATATGAGCTCATCTTCATACATAGTTAAGTTAATGTGGACTTTTTATATCGTAGCAAAGTTTTTAGTAGCCCTATAATTAAAGTTTTTTTTTATAGATATGTGGGTAAATATAAATAGTTTTAACTAAACAATTTTTTTTTGTTGAAAAAAGCTTTGAGAGTAGAAAGTTCTTAATTTTTATTTCAATATATGTATATTTACAATATAGGTACATATGTTTAACAATGTATCTTCTTATCAGTTAAAAAAAATATTTCTAAGGCAAGGCAGTTACAAATAATGAGATGATATAAATTAATACCATAATAAAAAATCTACAAGACGGAAGTTTACAAAATCTGTTTATTAATTGCGATAAACATGAATATCATTTTGTAAAACGTTGCATATACAGATATTTTTTTTTTATAATAGGTGGATGGTGTTAAATAAATTATTATACTGTAAACTGACTTTTGTTCTTTAAATTTTCAGATTATCCACAAATGTCATCTCAACAATTGAATGCGATTAAAGAATGAAGATAAAATATTTGAAGAATAATAACATCACAAGAATACCGAGTTACCTACGCCTTTTGTTCCCGCTGGCGTCCCGAATCGAAACGATTTGACTTCTTTTGTACTCCTATATTTTGTTTCGCTCGCACAAAGCGGGAACAATCTGTCTGTCTCATTAACTTCTAACATGGCGGATGCTGCAAAGGGGATGCGGGGGTGGAGCGGTTTCCGGAGGGTGGTTGGGGGATGTTGGAGGGAAACAACGAGTTTTAGGGCAAACTTCAGAGAGAAACGATCAATATTTATTTGGCTGTGTCATTATTATTCTGATTCAAGGCATCGCGATTTATTTAGCAATGCGACTTTTGAATAATAGTAATACGTTACAATTAATTTGTTACACATTTGGGAATGTTAATATTTTTGTTCTCAGAATATATTTAATTTAATATAACTTTATCAATGGGTGTTCCTTTGAGAAAACTAGCCAAAGTGAATTATAAAAACACCTGAAGATCGCTGACAATTGTACTCCCAACCAAATACCTACCTATATAAGAAAACTACATAATGTATAGGTATAAAGAAATAAAACACTCTAGTTCTGTAAAAGCAGTTTCATTATTTAATGGAATTTATTTAAAAAATTACAGATCCCATATGAACAAAGTCACATGTTCATGCACTTGCGGGTGGATGTTTTCTTAATTTCATAGAAACGCTTGTGACATATTTTTGTACTAAACCTTATTAAAGACCTATGCTTGTAACAATCTTGCCACACAAAAGACTTATGTAAAATATTACATTTAAGTAAGTCGGTATACCTTAAATCGAGTGTATATAAGTATACGATAGTTAGCTAAAATTTAAAAATAGTTTAAGTAATCCATATTACCGACACGGGAAATTGTGTAATGTATTTATTGTACTTAGTTTATATTACTTTTTTGTATGTTTATATACACAGGACCTATAATTTATAAATTTTTCCGTTTTATTCCTCGTTTTTATTAATATTATTGTTACGTATGCGTTTCTTATTTATCTTTCTGCGTATCTTTATATTTGCTGTTAAGCACGACCTCTGGAAGAGAAAGATACTCAGGTGGTGTCGCACAATTTGGAAGAGGCCTACCTATATCTAGCGTTGGAACAATAGAAGCCAATGCGGTAATGAATGATAACCTCGTTCGTGAGGAAACCTAATTTTGGTGAAATATTTCATTCCTTATGTCATATTTTATTGGTTGTTTTACAAAATACTATAATTTCTGTTCCTTTCTACGTCATTTATAATTACCATCGTCAATACCTTTATTATCATTCCACCGATGAACACGGGTCTCGCAATGAGAAAACTTTAAAATCATAGTGGAATATGCTGGCCAGTTACAAATTGACAGCTACGTATGTAGGTAGTTAAAATAAAACAAAGATGGCCACGTATTGGCCACTGCTCGGGTAATGCAAGTACATAATCATAAGCAACGGTGACCACTTACCATCAGGTGGCCTATTGCCCATACCCACTGCTCATGAGTTAACGTCGTTAATATGGATTGTCTACTATTTTTATTTACTCGTCCCTACTTTCTAGCTTTTTATTTCCACAAGATAATGTAGCGTCCGCTACAACTTTCTCACATGCTCCCCCGTGGCTCAAGTTTTATAGGCCACAAGCCTACAGCCCGCATTTCCTCTCACATAAAGCCGTTGATTAGCGAACACTGGGCTTTAATGAGTACTTTACTTGATTACCTGCTCCACGCGTAAGTAGCGCTGTAGCGAAGTGCAACATGAACTTTATAAAGAGAAAACTAACAGTTATACCGAAATTGTAATAGAATTGCTACGAACAACTGATATTCAATTCGGTTATGATTAGATACTTAATATTGTAATTTTGTCAATATCTTTGCATTTGAACATACCTGTCTTATGTATTCGTAGACCGTGTTATAGCATTTTTAATGTTATTAATAGTAGATATTGTTGTCGCGACACGACAGGTACATTACAGAGTAGGCAGTGACCAATAATAATTTTAGGATAGATTTAATAAGTGTATGCAGACTATATCGAAAAGTAACCATTCGTCTCTTTTTAAAGAATATTGTACGCGGAAGGGAGTACCTACCTACATATTATGTGCATAGGTAAAATTTAAGCGCAAAGGGAGAACAGAGAGCGAAAACTACTATGTCCCAAATACCTACATTAAAAAAAATTAAATACTAATTGCTTATGTTTATATAGTCAAAGTCAGACACATATTACTCTTCGTTAAAATAGTAGCACCAAGTAGAGTTTATCTGATATATAAGACATCTTTCACATAAAAATATTAATAGTAACCATACCTATAATTGTAGGTATGCGTAATTGTGACTGCCTCGTTGTTGCGAGCGCGACTGCCGATCGGGAGGTCCTGGGGTCAAATCCCGGGTCGGGTTCTATTGGATTTTTCTAATTTAGGATTTCTAGTCGTAACTCGCAGTCTGGATTAATGCCCGGTGTATGGCAATAGGCTCACCACCTATTATATGAGACGTAAACCTGACTGGTGAATCGTGGGGGTGTACTACACTCCTCTGCCTACTCCCTCTGGGATTACAGGCGTGAATTACGTGTACGCGTAGTATTTGGGTTATTTTTAGACACAGGTCCTAACATACGTTCCAAGGAATCTGTATTATGGTAGCTAGACGGCTCATGAAATATTTGGATTAATTATAATAGGTACAATGCTTAAATTGTCAATCCCCGCCGCGACCTCACTGCAAACGGCGGGAGCTCATGAGGAAGGACCTTGTACAGGTCCAAAACTAGTCGGCCCAACACGAGAAACGTACGTGAGTTAAGCCAGTAAATATATATAATCATGTGTATAAACACTGACGAGATATGCTATACGTGATACTAATGAACGAAAGCCAAATGTCAACCTCTGATATGCCTCTAATACCTAAGTACTTATAACGACTGGCGAAACTACGGTAAAAATAATAACAACACGTTCGGAATATTTATAGGTAATAGAAACTTTTATTACAACTTTTACTCCAGCGTCTTAGATCTTTTATGCGCTTTCTTGAAAATAAAGAAGTTAATTAGGCCAAACTACCAATGATCGGGTTTAACTTTTAGGATTCTAATCGCTGTTACTGGAAATAATAATACTTATTTTTTATCATATCGTCACGCCAGGATCCTTCCGGGGTAAGCACAGTACGAGTGGTAAATCTATAAAGGTAGAAATATTTAGCACTAGATGCTCTCTGCCTACTCTAAATAATCTCCTAGTATTTCTAACAGTTTCATTTGTATCCGATTTATTGGATGTTAGGACACATCAATTGACAAGTATTAAAATATATTACCTTTCCTTTCAAAATTTCCGTTCCCTAATATATTTCCTTAAAATATATTTCCTTTCCCTAATTCAAACACCCTATTATTTTACAATTTAAAAAGTACAGTCAATGCCATTATAAATAACACCCAGATACCTACCTATGGGAAGGGGTATTTCTTTTTATAACAAGACTAGTTATATGGAGAAAAAAAAATGAAGAACTCACGAAACTTTATCTTAAAAAAGAGTACCTAAGTAAACAGTTACACGTCAAGTCAATGTTATTTTATCCTTCCGGTTTCAATACCTGACCATTATAGGTATAAGTTGAAATGATTCTACAATAGGCACCTGACGCCGTTACTCTCAATTTGGTTCTTTTATATCTGAAAATTAAAGAAAATGTTGTAGAGTTACAGAGTTTTAAATAGCGTATAAAGTTTAAACATAAAAATCATATTGAAATATATTTTAATAACTATAAAGTGATTTAATTGTAGTTTAGTAATGATTGTCACAATCGCTTGCTCTACATTTAACAACTGCAATAATACCTAGAGGTACAGTTAAAAAGCTTTCAAAGGATGTGTTATTAAAACTGAGATACATATTTTTATGAATGAAAACGTAACATCACATCTATTTTTATGGATATTATACCTACTCTAATTTCCAATAAAGATTTCTTTTACAATTTATAAATACTGAACAGATTTAAATTAACGAGACTAGACTACCCGACTGTATTTTATAGAATAATAAAGCTACGAACAATTAAGTACTAATCGCGCCCCGACAAACACAATGATACTTTTTTCTAAGTCATACTACAACTGTATTACCAAGTGGGCGACAGTGCTGCCATCTACTTAAACACAGTGGTGCCGCTAGTCACAACAAAGAACACTCGAGTAACATAAGTATGTATGTAGTTAAAAATAAATCTAATAAAATATAAGGTAAATTAAACTCTCCAAGAAGTGGTTTGTGAAAATTTTATTATTGATAACAATACCTACTTTTACATGCCGAATGTCATGAGTGCAGAAGAGACTACGGAAGTTTTACGGAACCGTAATTCACTATTCAGTGTCTACGTATCCCTATAAGAAATAGGCATGGCTGTACGTAAGTAAATGTTATTATGCAACAAACTGTATGATCAATGTGCAAACTTCAAGCTCTGTATAAATAACTACTTGTTCATTTTGACCTATAACAGTAGTTTTGACTATCCTTGTGATAAAAGACCATTTAACTTAATATCGTTGTAATAAATTTGGCAAATGCATTTGGCAATAATTATAAAGTTTTGTGTAGGTACTTAAATAAAACAGATAGGTACGGAGTGTGTTGTTACCTACACCAAAATACCAATAGGTTTTATTTTTATACTTAGGTAATGCGTTCAACGATCGCTGTTCGTCTGTAAACAGTTATTTTGGTATCAGTGAACTTTAGGCTATAATCATATAGGTATTCTGCAGACACAAATATTTCATCCCCACGAATAAACACTATTTCTAATTGACGTCGACGCCGCCATTTCACATTTAATTTATTATTACAATGAGCTGGACTTTATCTCACATATTATGAGGGCCTCACCCTCACCCCATTTCCAGACCCTTGCTGATAAATTAATTGTATGGGTGGTCAGAGGAGATTGTTCTAATACTCGCCACAGGATCACAATCACGTACCTGCCCTCACTTATTTACTCAGAGGGGTACTCCAAGTGTCACTTTGATAAATCTTGTTTACATTATCTGAATATTATTAACAATACAATTAAGTATATTACACCTAGGTATAAATACCCTAACCTAACTCACTCAACATGAGAGGAGATCCGTATTCCAATAGTGGAATGACAAATGGGTCGATTATTATACCTACACATATAGGTACCTAAATAAATAAGTAGTTCCTACCTGGATAACCGAGCTTGACTCGGTATACTTTTGATTTTTTTAGATACGAATTAGATGCGTTGGTTAAGGCTCCCAGTAACAGTTTTTCTTACAAAAAAAGGAACTTAAAAAAAGGAAAAAAATGATCGAACCTCTGCTTTCCACATTTGAGCGAACTTTACCTCCGTATTCTAATGATATGGTAGCAGTTTTTCATTGTCTGAAAACAGCGATTAACGACGTTTTCTAAAAGTGAAACCTAGCTAGATCGATTTATCGCCCCCGAAACTCTCCGGCATACCTACTAAATTTCAAGAAACAGTGCTCAACGTATCTAAAGAAGTCTTAAGTCGTAGAAGTATATCTATTCGAATTCCAGTTCCCGGAGCGGAAGAGAGAATGCAGTAACTTAAGATCGTCTCATATTCTCTGAACAACATTCACACTTAAGATTCCTTAAACATAGATTAACACTTCAGTGGACACACGAGTGAAAAACTATCCAACGAAAGCTCAATAACCAAAAACCGTATTAATTTAAAACAAATTTTTCTGTTGCTTACATTTTGAAAATTTCCACTATATAAGTAAATACAAATGCCTATCGTGTGGATGACGGATAAGGTCCAAAAATTGGTTTAAAAAAGTTGGCAAACAGTTAATTGTGTACAGCTACAAATTTAATAAACTAAAACATATTTTTGCTCATGTATGATACGAGGCATCACCACGAGAGAGTAGACCAATCACAATCACTCAAGGCTGAAACTAACTGGTGCACGCCACCTATGAAATCATTTCTGAACTATTTACAATCATAGAGTCAATAGTATATAGCGCCATCTACCCACAATATACCAAACTCTTTCCTTATGCTCATTCAAGGCATCAAGTATCGAGTAGGTCATTAATGCAAATAAGTATAGATGTCGCTAATGAACGAGTAAATATAGAATAAAGCGCACCTAACCGTTTTTTTTTTATATTTTAGATAATATCTACTCATTATTTGCATCAACTCAATGATGGACCTATGCCATCTTTTATCATTTTATCTATGGTCGCGATTAAAATATAGTTATTGAATGAATAGACTGAATGAATTATCCAAGATACATTTATGTACTTACCTGAGTACGCCATAGATCATAAAATAGAAACAGCAAAATATGTAAGCACCTTGTAATATTTCTTATCAGAATGTTCTATTTTAATAAGAGTATATTTTGGTGAACGAAACAATCCATTCCAGTTTACGACAATAAAGACATCTAGAGTTATTATTCTACACGTTGTCGTTTTTCTATTACGTAGGTAGGTACTTACAAATGATGTACCTACTTATTACGATACCTATAAAAACGCTACACGAACAAAAATCATTCGTGATTTGATTCAGCATTTACCGCAGACCGTTTTTATTTTATGTTTAATATAACTTAATCGTAAGCATACAAATTTTAATTAGTTACATCTGTTCATCTAATTTATCTAATTATAATACCTCAAAGGTACTGTTCGATAAAAGCTTCGGTTTGGTCCCTTTTTCGGCCGAAAATTCTGCTTTCAGACGGTGTATAATTATTGATTTCTATCAAAAAAGCTGAACCTACGACTCGGGCACTCGTCTACAAATTATTAGCGTTCGCCAGTCGTTCGGTCACCGTCGTGAAAGTTCGTTATTGATGCTTTTGATACTTGTAGGTGCTCATATCTAGGGGAGAAATTTCAAGAGCGTATTTTTTTCATAGCTGCCCTTTATTATGATCTAACTTAATATAAGTCGGTATAATTTTTCATCATCCCATTTTTTATTAGAAGCAAATAAGTAATTTGACTTTCCCAATATGCTACTGATTGAGTTGTAATGGCGTTAAAAGAACATAGGTACCTACTTACACAATTATGCTTAAAAAAAAGAATTTTTTATCGTTCAGATTTCAGTTTCGACCTAAAGTAGAGTACTTTCATACCTGTTCCAAACATAAGACGACAGTAGATAACCATTGTTCCATAATAGGTAGATATTACTAATTAAGTGCTTTCCGATTAACGATTTCAACTGTTGGTAAGTACCTAACTATAATAAATAATAATAATCGACCCATTTGTCATTCCATTGTGGGAATATGGGTCTCCTCTCAATTTGAGAGGGTCAAGGCCATAGTCTGCCACGCTGGCCAAGTGCGGGTTAGCAGACTTCACACACGTTAGATTAATTTTTTTTTTTTCAATTTCTAAGATGTGCAGGTTTTCTCACGATGTTTTCCTTCACCGTTAGCAAGTGATATTCAAACTTAAAACGCACTTTTGTAGAGGTGCGCGACATGGATTTGAACCCAGCACCCCCGGAGTGAGAGGCTGAATTCTTAACCACTAGGCTATCACTGCTTCACTTGAATATTTACTGACACAAATATTCATCTGCTAATAAAGTCTGCAGGCAGATGCTGGACGCGACAAGCCAACGA
>DWME01001293.1:0-25662 GCA_018244795.1 Parelbella ahira ahira
ACTCCGACTGTCGTCGGCGATTGATTGATACCTGCGCACACATGCACACGTAGTGCTTACATACAGCCGGTCATACGTCTCTGCCAAGATAACGCCCCAGGTAGGTTATCACGCGTTTTTGTTTGGTATGTGACAAAGGGAAAATTGATAATTCATCAACGGGCCCTATTGTCACCGAGCGGTATTTGATAGGTTATTTTGAAGTGCCATATATTTTCAGTGTCGAGTGTAATGAATAGGACATAATAGTGTGGAAATTGAGTTTGCACTATTTACTTTAAAACAAAACATAAGCTAACCTGTTGTAGTTCAAATTCTTCACGTTCAATCTTTCACGGAATAAGCAGATTCGTTCTTTTAACCAAATTTTTTAATATTATTTCTATTTCTTTTGTATTTTCGCGTGTCCAGGTGAAAATAATTCTTAAAAAAGTAATGAAGTGTAACATTCCGCCCTACCTTTATATTAAATACAGCCGACATCTTAAAGCGGAAACCTTTTATTATCCTCTAAAATATTAGATAACATAACTTTGTGACATGTTTCCTGTAAGGATTTTCCTTTTTTTAATAAATGTAGACTTGCGTTTGAATACAATCTCGCCTGATGGTGAGGGAGTTACCGTGAAGGATGTACGCGTGCCTAAAAAGTGCTTATTCACTTTCCCCTTGTTTTTTTTCTATACAACTCTATGGTATATAATTTCATAAAAGTCGCACAACTGGTTTGATATATTGTATTTTTTAATATAAAAAATTAATATAATCATCTCCATAGCAAATTTGTTCATTGTTTACAAATATTTCTTTTATCCTTATTTTCAAATATCAATGGAGATACTGTTCACACAATTGCGGTCACATTCTGTCTACTCGTGTCCATTATAACTATCAACTCCTTTATCAAAACAGCTGTCCTTTCAGAAACAACAATTTAAAAATCCTATGATACTAAAGCTTGCTGACGGATTTTATAAGCCTTTGTCTACACTTATATAATAGCTCTAAGCAATCCTACATAAGTATAAAAGCAGGGGATTGCACATGAATGGCCTAAGGCATTATCCAGTGGCATAGTTCGCGCAGTGTTTGTATGATGGTCGGATTAGCCGCCTCGTCAGCGAGCACCTGCCGCGGAGATGAATGCAGGCGGCCGACGGGAGCGACACCTGTCCCGCGACAGATAATACGCTACTTATTCCCCAGTGAAATATGACACTCTTCATGAGGGATTATCCACACAAATACCTATTCGCAGCGACGCGTCTCCGACAAACATTGAGAAGTTTTAAATAGGTTAAGCACGTTGATACGAGTTAAAATTGAGTTCAAGATTAACGTAAATATTTAACGTTGCGAAAAAACTTAGAAATGCTCTTAATCCTTCTCGCCTTCTCGGGAAATTTATTGTATCTCCATTATGCTGAACACTTTTCTTGTACGTGATATTTAAGGCTTTTGCCGAGATTCGGTTTCAGTTTCAGTTGACTGGATTAAAAAATTAAAAAACAATTTTACTTACATCAAAAATATGTTAATTATATTATTTGTTATAATTTATCGTTCAAAAAATCTAGTTCATACATAATTTGTTACTACCTAAAGCCCTTTTTTGATCATAGACGGTCTATAATAGAAGGTATTACACTTTTGGGGTGACCATTTTAACAAAAATTTCATGTTTAATTGCAAGCTATTGATTCTTTGACTGGTTTTTATATTTGCTTTATGTATATGTGTAGACATAATTGTACTGCATTTGTTGTATTGCGGTCTTATAAAGAGAAAGATCGTTGCCCATATAATTTCCTAACCGAAAGCAAATTGCTTAAAAGATAAAGATTTTCTGTATAAAAGCTTGTTGCCTTTTTAGAGTCTTCATTAAACCGAACTTCGCACGGTTCAGTAGAACTTTGTTTTCGTAACACTGCCCCATACGGTAACATATTAAGTGAAAATACAAATACGATTTATGATACAATAAAATGAACTGGACAGTGTTGACAGCAACACAATAAAGTCTTGTACATATGTAAAGAATAGTTAAACAGGTGTTTTCGTAATTTACAATCTCCAAGCGTAACGAGATAGCACTCCAGAATTACCTGCTCCATCCTCTAAAGTAACTAAGTGTAGTTCTTGCGGTCGATTCATTAGAAAGCTATTCATTTCAGCCACCGGTACCCGTGCGGCATTAAATGCTCCGTACGTAATGGAGGAATACACATGTGTACATCTAGAAGCCTTAGCTTTTAACGATTTAAGTATTTTCATTCCTCAAAAAACAGCACAAGTAGGTATTTAGGTCATTAGTCATGCTGTTAAGTATCAGTTATTATTATGATATCAGAACGCCAGGTGCCTTATGGGGCAGACAGCGAGTGTCGAGTACCAAATATGTTTATTGTTACAGACTTCATGTGATTGTTTTACATTCAACACTCTAACTTAATCAATGTAACTTTACAGAACAGAACCATAAGTTGGTCCACAATAAAACTAAATAAGTATTCACTATTTGTAAGTTTGACTAGTATGTATGTTTACGTCTCTTTTTTGTCATGGAGAACGAGTATAAGATAGTTGAAGGTCTAATACTTTACAAATGTGGTAGAATCGTGTGATAGAAGTCGATGAGCTGATTGATGTGGACGGCTTAATGGAATTTCGCAACTTATTTAATGCAATCCAGTGTACCTAACGTTTTGCATGACGGAGGCACACTGACTGTTCAACATGTAGCGAAATGTTTAGAAACTCGTTAATAGTTTCATTTTGAACCGCCTAGCAAAATTAGAAAGCTTTTAGATATTTGCTGTCGATAGATTTAAGTGATAACATTATTTAATAAAAAAACCTTATAGCATAATTGTACGCAGAGTAATTGTACGCGGAGTAAGTTGTCACAATTTAAAAATACTTTCAGAATGCACATATTTTCGCCGCTAAATAAGAAGGCATTATTTATGTCAATTGCAGGGGTGTGGATAAACAATGGACTTGAGATGTTCTAAGTTAGTTTCAGATGAGCAATGCACCTGTGAGTGGCCATAGACAAAACTTGATTATAAAAGATAGATGTCAGATTTTAATGGATTGATAAGAACATGTAGTATTAGGTGGTCCATTTTTCATTTATTATTTTCGTAATATAAAATATAGATAATATGTATATAAGACTACTAAGACTGCGTTTTCGCTCGCCCTTCCGTAGAAATTGGAGATTTTTCACAATAAAATGTGTGATAAATACTTATCACCAGATTAAAGTTCATTTAAATGGGACTATTAGAATTTGTGTGATACCTAAAAATAGGTACAATAATTAATCAAGTGTATATTTCGAAACCGATAGTTTTAGAATCTCTATCGTTTAAGGCATGATATATGTATGTATATTTCATGTGTAGATTATTCCGCGACGTTGATACCTATGTGCAGGGGTCAAAAGTGTTATTGAAACAGCGTTAAATTCCAACAGAGGTAAACTTATAAACACGCAGGAGGAAAATGTATTTATCGTAAAATAGATAGGAGCACTAGGTCCGGCGGAAAGTTTCTAACTTGACAAATGCAAAATCCGTTTGAGCGCACAAATAGAACAGTATGCCGTATGCAGTTAGCTGAACATAAACTTTTCGCTTTGTAAGGAAAGTATTCAGTTCAACTGTGCGGCTGCCTACCCAATATCCGTCAGACGTGAATATCGCGACGCGTGTGTATTCAGGCGGCGAGCGGCGCCGCGCGATAGTTGCTTCTCCAACTAGCGACGATAACGGAACTCCTGTCGAGCTCATTGTGGCCGAGCCGCTGGCTCTCACAACGCATAAATTTTTAATGTGTTTTAACAATTTAATACTCTTATTTGCATATATGCAGCTATACACTATTAACATCAAAACATAATTATGAATGCAGGAAAAGCACGTCAGGTATGTAACGATTGAGATAGTTAGCGCTCGGTGCTCTCTGTCTCCCCACCAAGGGACCTGGAATGATGTTATGATAATAATAACCTGCAACGACGCTCTGGTAGTACAGGAATCCTCACATTAGTTGAATGAATTGATTCGTGTGTTAAAGTTGTGTTGACGCGGTGCCTCCACAAGCAGAGCTTAAGTTACTTCAGTACTCACTGCCTCTGGAATAAACATATGTCGTAGCCAGTATTGCTAACAAGCTTAAGTTTACGTTCAACTTCTAAGGCACCACACTGGCTGTAAATTATTAATGTCATGATAAATTTTAACGTTGCTTTATAAACAATTTATAGAGTAATTAGTATCTGCAACAAATTATTGTTTCTTTTTTAATCAAGTTCGTAACTTGGCAAAAATAACAGCTTTTTATAAAAGGAAGCAGGTAAGCTATTAGTTATTCCGGTCATAACTTTGTGTTTCAGTTTGACGTAATGAATTGTGTAAATTACTCATAAATAAAGTAACCTGTTACTAGTTAGTTTACAAGTCAAAACATATTGGTACTTATCTCTCAATATAATATTATTCCTGTCAAGAACATAGTATGTTCTAAATGTGGTGTAAAAACAACCCATCGTAGTCAACGAATCTTCTTATTGTCCCATTGTTGCACACGGGCCTCCTGGTAAATGAGAGCTGTTAAGACCACAGAGTTCACGCGTCTTATTGAAGATTATGGATTGAAGGTGCGGGTTTCTGATTATTTTTACAATAACATATATTTAAATATTTGAATCTCACAATTTTTTTTGGTGTGTACGAGAATTTGAAACCAAATACACGGGAGGGACAGACCGAATACGAACCCCAACATTAAGGCTATCATCACTGCTGTAAAAACTAATTGCATTCTTCTTTTTACAATATAAATTAAAGCTGAAAAAAAAATTATTGCCTTGTTGGTGAAGTGGTTGCAAGCGCGATAGCCGATAGGGAGCTTCTGAGTTCAAATCCTGGGTCGGGTATCGGGTACAAGTTATTGGATCTTTGTAATTAAGATTTCTACTAGTGACTCGGAGACCGGATCTGTGTCGGTTGTGTGGCAACAGACTCACCGTCTATTCCATTATAGGACTTAAACGTAACTATTAAAACGTGAGAACAAACTACACTCCTTTGCCTACCCCTTCGGGATTACAGGCATGATGTTACCTTTTAAATTGAAATCATTTTCGTTAAACATTCTTTGAGCATAATATTATAAATACTTCTCGTGTTACTTAATATTAACCTAATAAATTATAAAGACACGTGCCTCCGTTCAAAAATGTCCACAACAATTCGCCTTTATTGTCACAAGGGAACATTTTTGGAGCACATAATTAACTTACTAGCGGAAGATTGAAATTTTTGTGCGAGCGCAAAGGAGTTAGGGTTAAGAATTCGCTACAAGTCTCGGCGAACTCTCGGGACTAATTACTTTGTTATATGGCGAAACTTTTGGGTCAACGGGAATTTACTTTCTTTATACAGGCTTAATTATCCGACAAAATTGGGTCTATAATCGATCGCTTAGCGCTTTCGAGCACTTATCTGTCAATTATGAAATGCCATTTGATTTTGTTACGAAATACAACGTTAACTGGCTTCTTAAGAATCAATTACGAGTAAGTCATTTCGTAGTTTCTTATTAGAACACAATTAAACAGAACGATCATTGCTATTGTGATTATTTATTACGATTAATTAAGCGAGTGTCGATGAATACTTTTATATAACAATACGAATAGTACGAAAACGGCCAAGTAACTCAACTTAAAGACGACTTCAATTTTCGAAGGTTTATAATTACCAGACATATTTTTAATAAATTCACTTTTCTTTATTTTTCTTGGATTTTAAAAATACGACTAAGAGACTGACACATTGAGTTGAGAAATAATGATTTTATTTTAGAATTAAGTCCGCTTTTTTTGCTTTACTTTTTAAGTTTCAAAAATAGAATAATTAATAACAATAGTGTATAATAACAATATTTCTTTTTTAATATGCTGTAAATAGTTACGATATGTACGAGAATATAGGACCGAATGAGTCCGAAACAACGAGATAAAATCTAACCAAAAATATATTGCTTGTTTCTGTAACTCGTTAATTCAGCACCCGTTGAAGTCGACAGGCGATACCATTTGGAAATGAACGTTTGGTGACTCGCCATGTTTCTTTTCCCCCGATATTAAATAACAAACGGAAATGTTTCCCCTTTTGTATCTATTTGTCTTCAACAATTCAACATCACGAATGTAATGAATCATCGAAATATTTGATTACCAGAAAATCATTGTAAATATTTGTTTTTCTTACCCACGCTTAGAATTACGTATAGTAATTATAATTTTTGCTTTTAGTTGTACCTTTTATGACCTGTTTTGATTTTATTTGTAAAAATAACTACAAGTATATGTGTCTAAAGGAGTCAATTTTGAGTAAAATTGCCTTGATCATTGTCTTAAATGATCGAATAATTTATTAACAGTATTTATTAATAGACTATACTTCTTCAAGTTAGTAAAACCTCATTTGCAGGGTGAGCGGGAGAAAACGGCATAATGTACATATGTACTACTGCTTGATAAAGGAGGTTCGGAACTGATTCTCTCTTGTATCTGTGTGTCTCGCCTAAACCAAAAATATATTATAAATCGACTCGACATACTCGTCACTAAGCTGTGCTAAAGGCGCACCTCATTAACGTTAGCAAAAGGTACATATTCGTGACTTTAAAATTACCTTTAACGAGGTATTAGACAAATTGTTGTACATGTAGACGAGATATCCTAACAAGTTAATAAAAAGTTCATAATGTCTACTAATTATTATGATTATTATGAACGATATGTTCAATGTTTTTGAGCATATCGTGCGTTACTTCTGATTTTTGGTGCGTTATTCCTGAGAATAACTTATTAGTTAGGTTCTTTAAAGGTAAATTTTGTTTTTGGTTTTACCGTATAATATAAATATTTTACCAATAAACATTCATATCACTTGAATTTTTTTTTCATTTGCCTATTCCACCAATACTAAACTCATATGAAATAAATCTTCGTTAACCTCAGCTCTCATATTAATTTGCCAGCGTTAAAATAGTTCGTAGATTGCACGCACTTTAAAAGTGAAAACCAAATATGTGAAATACATGTTGTTGGAAAATCCAGCAGTTTTCGTCCCACAATTTCAACAGGAATTTTGAAATGTTTTGATGGTAAATAAAACCAGAACCAGAAACGAAATTCAGACCACGCAAAATAGCAAGCGACGTTGCTATCGAGGTAGCTTTTGTATACAAATTTTGTAAAGGATTTGTTTATTAAATGTAAGGAATACAGGAGGACACACGTATATTTGGTTTAATAGAGATATCATCAGTTTCAGTTTATCGCGACATTAATTTATAGCATTTAACCCAATCATGGTATCAACTATTGTTCCCAGGCAGTTTAATTGCCAATTTGTAAGTGGCATAGGGAGTTTAATCCGGGTTACCTATTTGAACTTTAAATCTCGCTGGAAAGCTTTTAAATGATGTAAAACTTGATTACACCCCGTGTTGGGGACGAAGTTCTAACTCTATATTACTTAGGAGCGAAATATTTCAAGTGTACGTAAATATTTGAAATGTTGTCATCACAAATCGGTAATGTTTGCAACAGAAATATATGTACCTAACATTTAAAATTTAGCACACATATTCAGCCAGATTGGACGGATATTATCTATGGTGGGGTTTTTATTCCTGAGACAACAGGAAAATATCTATGTACAAAATTTCTCATCGTTTCTGCTACAATATTACCTTGTTACGTAATATTTTATAGCTGCAAACGAGTAAATTGAAAGGTTTTCAGATTAATTTTTTGAGGAGCCAGATTGTAGTCTTGCACAGTGTTCGGGTTTTGTGTATAGGAGGCTAAGTCGACTCTATAAGCTCCACCGCTACTGGCTATTTTGCAATACAATGTTCTCTATATTCCGAGTATTGCCTTGTTTCAAAATCAATTTGCCACACGTTAGTAATATCAGAAATATCAGCTAAAGCATAAATGTGTCAGTTCGAACATGTAGCTACATTTTCGCATCTGTAGTTTAATATAGTGGTTGTGAGGTGAATACGAAATTAGAACAGAGGCGGACGGTGACCAAAATCAGCGGAGCTCCCGGTGCGTGGGTGAACGCTGCGGAGTGCCTCCGACAGGAGTACGGTGCGTCCAACTGCGAGAACGCGAACTGACGGAAACGTCGAAACCCGGAAATCAAATTACGAAATACGCATTCGCACGTAAATATTATCATTACATATGTATTGTATAAAGATTCTTACAAAATTGTCTGTTTTCTGTATAACTCGAGAAGTATTAAACGGATTGTGTTGAGGATCTGTCAGTTCTGAAATGAACTGGACGTATAAAATTAAATTACAGTACATTCATCGAAAACCAATTTTGAGCCGGATTGGATATATATGCTTGTTTAGTGATGCTAAAAAATTTTATGAAATGAACAAACTCTCTGGTCACAAATTTAATGCAATTACATGAAATTGATGCTTTGTTTACTGTGTACCTCGTACGCGACCTGGCGTGACGTTATAATATTAATAGGTACTTTCTTTGATACCCAAGCAGAGGGTATTACATCTTTATTATTCAGTATGGTGTCTTCTTAAAAGAGAAAGAGTTGGAAATATATCACCGTTCTTCTGAAGACAGCTGCGAATTTTTCATACTCTGGGTTCGTCATATCAATGTTTTTATTCGTTAAAAGTGTCTATAAGAAATGAACAGCTGCAGAGTAAAGAAGCATTTTTAACGATTCAGCGGTAAATTTATTCAGAAACAAGTGAGTTTGTCGCATAATGTTACAATAGCTTAGAACATGAAATAATATACATACAATAACATAGAATTAAATATATTTTGACGAATATACCTATATAATAATAATAATAATAATAATAATCGACTCATTTACCATTCCACAGTTGGAATATGGATCCGCATATTGAGAGAGTTAAGGCCATAGTCTGCCACGTTGGCCAAGTGCGGGTTGGCAGACTTCACACACATTAGAATTTTTTTTTAATGAATTCTAAGATGTTTAGGTTTCCTCACGATGTTTTCTTTCTCTGTTAGCAAGTGATATTTAAATTGAAAACGTACTTTTCTAAAAAGGTGCGCGCCATGGATTTGAACGCAGCACCCTCGTAGTGAGAGGCTGCATTCTTAATCACTAGGCTATCACTGCATCCAGAAGTAGAATATACCTATAGTAACCTAGAACCGATATCCGTCTTAATATATACCTAATTATAGATTTTTATTATTCGTTCTTGTTTTTGTAAATTAAATAATATATTGGTATTACCCTTTCATTTCCTGTTTTATGGTTTTACTAAGTATAAGAAGACCGTACCCCACACGGCGATAAAAATATTTCCTAATTCAAAAATTTTCATTAGTTTTTCCTTTTCATATAGTTGTATCAACATAGCGCTGATTTTCAAGAGAATCCTATTGTGTCCTGCGTATGTTAGATAGGTACTATATATTATAATAGGAATTCAGTTTTCCTCAACTCAAACCATCTTTCTACGTCTGAAATTATATAAATTGTTACTCCTAAAGTACTAGAGTATTAAATACAGATATATTTTGCTTATAATAAGTAGATTTTTGTTCCGCAGTCATTTAAAATAACGTGTTATTTATTTTCCATTCGACTGATGGTGGTTACGGTTTATAATTTTATCTTTCTCATTCAACGTAAGCATGCTTCGTAAACTTTAGAGTTACTACAACTTAAGATATAAGCTACACATTGAGCATTTCAGTTCGAAAATGTATCAGTAGTTACTCGTAGATGCATACATGTGTCTGGCAGCAATAATCGTGCTAATACCAGGGGAGGTTGTGGTTGGCTCGTTCTGTAAAACACCTATCACGTTCTCATTATCACGGCTGTGCCGGTATTGTTCGCTAACAATACCCACTCTAGAAATGTAGCCGTGAAATAAATTTGCATTATTCATTTATTTTTCCGAATATACCTACTAGCGATTTATTGTTTTATTCTGTTTGGTTTATTTGTCAGAGAGCGTGACCCAACCCGGTCAGGAGACATTTTCATACGAAATGACCTTCCACGGCTGTGGCTGAAGTTTTTTGCAACAATGGGACAGACCTAAAGCTTATTCGGTATTCAAAATCGATCCTATAGGGCGAATTGGCAGCGGTCAGTCGCCAAACTATATGTCGGAAGTTTTAAACTACCCTGAAGGCCTCTGACAAGGATTAACGATTGTTACGTAATGGTTACGACGAGACCGACTGCTTAACCCATCCGTATATGTGTCAGGGCTACTGAGGTTCTTACCTATGACGGTTAAAATTTAATTTCGCTTCTAAAATTAACCGTGATTTAAAAGTAACTTAAATAATTGAAGCTTTACAAATTAATTTCACATCTGCACAGATTCATGAAATACGCGTAATATGTTGCTTCGGGGATAAAAGCTTGCAAACAGCTAAAGGGGACCAACAAAACGCTATATCTTACAGTAACACATTAGGGTATATAGACTTACAACGCTAGGTGTAAAAAAAGGTATTCACAGTTATTCTCAAATTTATTTCGCGTACATGGCCAAATGCCGGCCGCTGCGGGCGGGCTCAGGTGCGAGAGCTTCGATATGGCTTTTTGTTTAGAAAGATTTTTACTGCAACTTGAGACGAGGAAAATGTAAAACGTTCGCAAAGTTATTTTAAATTACCTGCCTCGTTTTGTTTTGCAATTTAAAAACGATGTGGTAGTGCACAGATCATGCTAATGAGTAATAGGTTGGAATAGCAAAGCGCGCAGATACTTTTTGAATGTTGGAAACTGCTGCAAAACTTACAATTAATTAACCTATCTAACTATTAATTGGTAATTATAAAATTATAATTTTAGCAACAATATGACGAACACATACAACTCAATAAGGTAACATCATGCCTGTAATCCCCTATGGAATTGCTGAAACTCGTGCCGTACAGCGGGCATAGGACTCGGGACTGACTTCGAACCATTACAAGGAATTTTACGGTAGAAAAACTCAATAATACCGTTACTATACAATTACGAAATAAACAAGTTAGCTCAAGGTACAATATGTTCCTAGGTGAATTTTCTCGTCACACGATTAATTAAAACAATATTGTTTTACATTGTTATTGTTACAAAACTGAAAACGCTATTCCCTATTTGGCCCCAGCATGACACAATGCTGTAACGAGGATTATTGATTAAGTCCCATGCGGCAACACTTCGATATTTTCACAGCGCAATGATTACTCCGTCAAAACCTTAATTACAATGTATCGGTCTGCTCACTTGCCTACCTATAATTTTGAAATTACCTCATTATTTCCATTCGACGACGAAATTACATGTATACCACATATAGGTAGATATAATTCAAGATTTAATTTTTATTCATTTTTAAGGAATATATACCTATGTACCTACAAATGTACCTATATATGTACCTACGTTTTGTTTATAGAAACCATAGAACACTCCAGTGATTTCATATTTTTCAACAATTATTTAGCTCCGTTTCTTAAATTAACTTTATGTATGTAAGTTTACCTTGTCGAATATTCTGAAGCGTATACCGTATGAGTATTAGTAGACATAATATACAACGATGAGTACCTGTAAACCAGTTTAACGAAGTTTGTATTGAAAATTAATATTGTAGATGGGCGGCTTGAAAGATCAAAGTTTATCGAACTTGTAAAATAGCTTGTGATTGCCTGCATTGTATAACATACCGACAGTTTCGACAGATTGCTGAACTGTTACTGACAAGTGATTTTCGGTTTAATATCGATTTATAGGTATTTAATAGCAAGCGCTTCAATCTCAACGTTAACTAGAAATTACTATACAATGTTCGATAATTCTTGTTCGCTTTATAACGGCGATATGTAGTTGGAAGTTTGAGAAGTGGATTCGAGAAAATGTATCGTGTCTTTCGAAAAAAATATATACGTAATCGAAGAAAAGGCTAACTAATTTCCTAAGTCTTTTCACCAACTATCTACTGATATATTAGTTATTAACAACTACGTAGCTAAAATTGCTACCCCTAAAGGCCTGTTCGATGTAGATGAAACACCTGTTAATAGGCGGCTTAGGCCAATTGGGACTACTCGTACTGTGCTGGTTTGCTACTCTCTAATAAAAGAGTTCATTCACTGTAACAAATTTTTAAATACTCATGCGACGGTTGAGTTATGTTCCCATTCGGACTTAAAAATTGAAAGCTCCTATTTAAAAAAAAAAGTATATATTTTAACCACCTAATTATAACATTCGCATCCTGTCATTAAATTTACTATTTTTCGTTATTTTATTCAAGATAAAAACTAAGCCTTTATTGTTTTAAATAAATTTTCTATTGAGTCCCGGTAAGACTAGACCATAATGACTCTGTCAAAATACCATAACGACCATAAAATAATGACTCTGTTCTCAGACAATGCATACGTATCACAATAATTATCTTAAAATGCCTGGGAAAAAATTCAAAAATAATTAAATTCCGTAATAAACGAAGTATATTTGTAACCTCAATTGAATTTCGAATCAATTTTATCTATTGATAGTCGTATAATAAGCAGTTGTTAAATAAGCCGAGATCTGGAGTAGGTACTGAACTGTTCGGGTCAGATTCAAGTCGTACAGTATTGTGATTAAATTCGACAAAGCCTTATCAACGCAGCGCTCGGATTTGTCACTGGAGTTGATTCATTGGGCGGACACTAATTACATTGCTACGCGGTAAACTTCACTTTGTTGACTTCCCGGCACTTATTTGCTTAATTACAGTTAATTTGCTTAATAATTCTTGTATGTGTGTTGTTGGTTTTTTAAAATAAAATACTGCATTAATTTTTAAAGGTTTTAGTATAAAACGGTGTTATCGTCCGGTTCGATAAATTGTCGTTAAGCGATTGATTGTTTAGAGATTCATGTTCGGTTTTCAGCTGGGTTCTTATGTGGTGTATTTTGTTGTGTATTTATCCATCTCATTCTGTACGCACGAATTTCAATATGTGAGGTTTTACTATCATTTTAATAAAAAATATAAACCGATGGTTTCATGCATATACATACGTATGTAGTATGCTTGAATGTCACGCTATAACTCGCTTAGGATGTGTTTGTCATATTGTTTTTTTGGTGTGTGTTTGCAGGTTTTTTTACATGACCATATAGTATTATTGCACTAAGACTCCATCAGTAGTCTATCTCAGAGTTATAACAATCTAAATATTGCTGCTTTGCGGCAAAGAAAGGGGATGGTTAGGACTCTTATATCTTTAGAACGTTTAAAATTTAAATCTGCTATACCACTATAACGCGATGTTATGAAAATAAAATTTGTTGATAACAAAATTTAATTAAATTATAAAAGCAAATTTGTTCTAGCTACGCGTATAGAGTAACATTAATTTACCGCCTCTGTTCTTTAATATTTTTGTGTAATTACGCGCTGCCGAGAATCGTCTAGTTTTATAATTACCAATTAGTGAGTAAAAGAACTGGGACGTGGAAGCATGGAGCCCATTTACGCGTAGTTGCATTAATTTATTTTTAGGTGCTTTTTTTATTTTAGTCATATATTTTATAGAAGTAGGAAGGGTATGTGAAGGAGACCTGGGCTAAGCATCCAGTGCAGCACACATAGAGTTTGTATCTAGCCAACCGTACAGACGCCTGCAATTTTACTTTTTAAAAGCTTTGATATTTCTGATTACCGAAATGCTCCTCCGGTCTTAATAAGTGGTAATCTTCTATAGTCTAAATTTGAACACCACTAGAACAAATAGATATCTACTATTTCAGGGCTTTTAGATGTTCAATTGAAGCAAAGGAAGAATCAATTAGATCTCCATTGAAAATTTGAAGTCTGACTGTTCTTTGAAGTAATTTTATGTAATATTTTCGATATTGGAAGGACGCGTCATTCACAAACCCTGCAACCTATGATGGTATTGAATATTTTGTCCTTTTCTGTTATCCAGTGAATCGGTTAACGACACACAATATAAACGCAGAAATATGACCTGCAAAGAGCATATTATATGTATGTAGTAATCGATGGATAATATACCGAAAACGTTACTAGTAGTCTATTATGAAATCAAAGACATTGTATTGTATTTTTTTTGCTATCATCTAAATCTGAAGGTGTCATATTATTTGCATTAGTTTACAATGTCACCGATTGCGATTCTTCGGAATATTCGAAATGAAATATTTCTCGAACGCTGGTATAATGACTCGGTTAGTAGGATTCTATGTATACGCTCCGAACAGCTGGACATATCTCGCATAGTTAAGAAAGCAGGTAGCTCTAGTGACAGAGGCAAACGCAAACAACAAAGGATTTTGGGAAAATCCCGCGGGATCGAGAAATACGGATAAAATAAAGTAAGTAAATAAAAGGAAAACATTGTGAGTGTATTTTCTATATAGTAAAATGCTATGGGAAATAACTAATTGGGGACATTTCCAAAATTGGGACCAAATTCGCTTTTTCTTTTTTAACACTGAAGGGTTGTTATGACAAACAATAAGTTGTTTCTTTTATCTAAAAACCTTAAAAAACGGCTCTTCAAATGTAGGTCATCCAAATTGAAACCTACTAACGCTGGTAATATTTTTAGTTCGTTTGGAAGCAATTTTTAGTTGAAGACTATTATTTTTTTCTGCTTTAATTATAACTTAGAAGAAAATACCGAATATCTCCATATATTACCAATAATTTCATTAAAAACTAACAGATTGTAGCTACTTCTTCCGCGAATCGGTTAAGAAACCAAAGAACTTAATCTAAATTTCCGCTGAGCTATTGTTTCCGCGAGACGAGGTCATCTCGAGTCATGAGTAAAACTAGCCACAATCAGCTATAAGGTTTGAAGAGTTCGAATTTACCTTACCCTTTTAGCTGACTTTGAGTCAACAGGGATAAGCCATTTCTTTGTTATTGTTTCAGTCTACTGCTGTATGCAGATCTTTCTAGAAGGGGATTTTGTCCATAATGCACACGCTGGGCATCCGTGTCGGGGATCGCAGAATACAGTAGTGCCTACGTAGGCTACGTTTATACCGCGATTAGCCAGTAGCTAAAGCCTTGTCTGTTGTATAGTAAATGGCACCAGGTGTGGGTAACGTTAGGTTGGGTATCTAAGATGGAGCTTGAAACTTCTTACAACTTTCTCCCTTTCTATCACGAAGGTATTTTATGATACGAAATTTAATTTTGTGTAAAACTTAGAACTAAATTCACAAATGTTCATAACATAAATGGGTCGTTAACAAAGGCAAGTAATTGCCATTTCTTGAACAAATTAATAAGAAAAATTTGTGAAAGCTCGCAAGGAATAGCTGGGCCCACCGAGTTATTTATAATCGTGAATAAATCGCAATAGCAATTTTAATTAGGAAGTATAGATGGAGACCGTATTTCAAACCTTCCTGATATGTCATTAAGATAGCAAAATAATATTTTTTTTATACATAGAACATATTTTATACAATATATAGAATACATTTTATACAAATAGATTATATGTTGATGAGACATATTTCTTACAGACAATGTTTTTTGTCATTTGAGTTAGACAATAAACTACGAAATTTGCTTTAATCCGAATATAAATATAGTTTTCGTTAAATTCTTACTCAAATAAATATTTTTTTATTTTATTATAGGTTAGCGTTATTGCTCGCGATCACGCCTGGTGGAAAGCTCAGATGTATCCTAAGATGGAGTACGCATACCTAAGAAATATCTATTCACCCTTGCTTTGAAGTCTCCTAGATTTTCCTATCCGCAGAAAGGGAGACTTTTTCTTCCGTGTTGAGTCTATATTTTGCTCCA
This sequence comes from Parelbella ahira ahira, assembly GCA_018244795.1. Lineage (NCBI taxonomy): Eukaryota > Metazoa > Arthropoda > Insecta > Lepidoptera > Hesperiidae > Parelbella > Parelbella ahira. Next base: position 15,916 of record DWME01001293.1, read on the forward strand.
ATAAGTTAGCATAAAAAAATTATCATTGCCATCATCAAATCAGTCAAAATTAGCAAGCAGACAAATGTTTTAAGAGCTTTCTCCTTGACTTATTTATCATATATATAAGCATGATAAATATTCCTAACAATTATTTGGGTATATATACATATGTACAAATTTTACTTTACTTTACATATTATAATAAAAACTATTATAATATGTAAACATACATACTTTCCTTTTATAACGATAATTTCCTTTTATATTATATGATAGTCCTATCGTGTCACTGTCCAGTTACATTTTGACCTTCGTCAATAGAAATGTTTCTTTGCGACTTGTCATAACGACACAACAGGTGAGGTTTTTGTTGTCGTGTTTCATAATCTTTTTTTTTTCTTATTGTAATAATTCTTTTGTATTATGTGCTTGTCACTTTTTACTTATTTGTTACTTATATTCATTCACTTACTTATTACTATAATATTTACTTATTCGTTATTTACGTATAAATGTAACATCACGCCTGTAATCCCCGAAGGGGTAGGCAGAGGGGTGTAATACACCCCGACGTTTCACCATTTACGTTTAAGTCTCATGGAATAATTGGTGAGCCTATTGCCATACACTGGGCACAATTTCAGATTCCGAGTCACTACTACAAATTACTTTTATGTTCTTCGATACTAGGACTCACTAAAAAGCTTAAGGGTAGAAACAATCATTACATAAATTTCACAGTGAAAAGGAAAATTAATGAAAAAATATTCTAAGTACACTAATTAACTAGCAAATGAATCATAAAATGATGATATTAGTTACGTTTATTACACGACACGATTACGATACGACATATAGACACGATTAATTAGTAACAATCCCACGCTTGGACGAAGAAGAGAATTCAATATATGTATGTTGGTATAATGTATTAGACAAATGAGGTATAACTAATGAATGCCGGTGGATGAAAAATTAAATTTCGTAATCGTTTCAAATTGTATGACTACAGATCAATCACAAGTGTTGGCAGTCATCAGGATGTTCTACGTGTTAATACAATATGCGACGTTCAATGCATCGAATTGTACTCGTATATTGGTCACATTACGAGATCTATTTTAGTTTATAGTGGAAGTCATTATGACTCTTTGAATGTGTATGACCTAATATGAGGGATATTATCTCTTAATATCACGCCTGTATTTCTTCGAAAGAGAAGTGTACCACACTTCCACGTCTCATCAATTATACTTAATCGACCCATTTATGATTCCACTGTTGGAATATTGGTCTCCTCTCATATTGAGAGGGTTAAGTCCATAATTTGCCACGCTGGCCAAGTGCAGATTGACAGACTTCGCACACCATAGAATTTTTTTTTAATAAATTCTATGGTATGCAGGTTTTCCTTCGCCGTTAGCAATTGCTATTTAAATTTAAAACGCACTTTTGTGTATGGATTTGAACCCAGCCACTTCTTAACCTGAATTCTTAACCACTAGGCTATCACTGCTTACTGCCACTAGGCAATTATACTTCCCACCATGGATGGGATCAGCCTATTGCCATACAACGAACACAAATCCAGACTTACAGACAAATCCAGGATTACTAATGGGGATTTCAAGTTAGAAAAACAGAACACTACCCGGGAATCGAACCCAGGACCTATTGTCTATGGTCGTACTTGCAAACCAACGAGGCAGTCAGTGATGTTATCGAGGATAAATGTTGAAGTGATTTAGTCCCACGTTTTCATGTGACATTTCCATGCAAATTTCTCGTCACGCTCAATATTACATCAACACATGTGCACAGAGGAGTGGTGGGCGCGCGTACGTGTGTCACGAAGACACTAAGCCGCTGTCATTATTCATATTTTCTTTGACGCGTTCTCTTAAGTTGACAACACCGTGTGAAGGGATTAAGCGCTGCCCGCCTCCAGCTGCGGCCTCTTAGATAAACATAATTCACTAAACACATTTGCTAACGTTGTCTTAATAATGTCACGAGTTACGGCTCTACGTATAATTAGATCAAGTTCACTACATGCGTTTGGTTTGCATTCATCAGCGTCTATGCTAAGTTTACAATCGAAATTAATTAAATCTTAAGCCTACTATGCTGTTGGAAGTTGGATACGGCTTGTTGTATTACATTAGTGTTTAACTTAAGTCGCACCCTTAAGCACGTCAAATCTGTAACGATCGAGGTTTGGCATGGTGCTCTCTGTTAACCCCGTAACGAATCTGGCGTGACAATAAAATGATAACATCCATAAGACATAAACAATGTAGCGGTTAAGATAAGATTTTCTTTACAATCAGCAACAGACTCGTTTGTAAGAGAGTCGCTCGTACTCTCGGCCGGAGTGAGACATTTCAATAAAAAAAATGTTTCTTTAAGTAAATGCTTGGCGTTCTAAAACGGATTTATCTTCGGAAAATGCACTAATCCATTGATAATGAGGTTGTAAAGAACATCTGTTGTTTGGAAAATGACAATGAATTTCTGCATATATGTATTTGTGAACTAGACAAAAAAAGGCATTTTTATTAATATGCTTCAACGTTGGTACACAAACTTGTCTTTTAAGTTACAAGGCCAATTAAAGAAAGAGTGTCAGATTAATAATATGTTGCATCAAATATAACGCGTAATATTTAATGTAACCGTCAATGATAGTGGTACTCGTACGTCACCACTTTACAATATTTTATGGGTAGTGGCTTTCACAAATTTACACTGCTGAATTAGGTGCTCTTTGTTTTATACACAGACTTTTCCATTTGAACAGCGTACCACAAAAACATATTGTGTTTATTAGAACCGTTGTTTTTACTTCCAAGTTAGAAAAAGCTTTTTGGCTCATACGTATATATTATAGTATAAGGTACTTAGTCTATAAATTTTTACGAATTTTAAGTAACATAATTTTGTAAGTATTACAGATTACTATTGTCTAGATGTTAACTAATGTCTAGCCGCTAACTATTGTTTAGAAGTTAGTTATTGTTTAACCGCTAAATAATGTTTATTGCCTAACTATTGTCTAGCCACTAACTATTGCTTAGCCGCTAACTATTGTCTAGCAGTTAACTATTATTTAAGCGCTAACTATTGTGTTTTCCCTAAATATTGTCGAGCCGCTAACTATTGTCTAGCAGTTAACTATTATCTATACGCTAAGTGTTGTCTAGCCGCTAACTATTTTCTAGCCACTAACAATTGGCTAGCCGCTAACTATTGTGGAGCCGCTAACTATTGTCAAACCCCTAACTATAGTCTACGCCCTGACTACGTGATGTGCTTTAGTTAATGTCTACAGTATCGCCTATTCCAAATACAACCCGTACATTCTAGTAATCGTTTTGACTTCGGCTTAGCTACAGTGTGTTGATAGAGCTTTAAATTAATAAATTCGTTTGTTTCTTCTAAAATTTATACTGAAACGAGAGTGCTCTGAATATTAAATAAGTCTACCGAAAATTTAATTAATAAAGATACAAAATAATTTTTACGCGAAATTTTTAATTCAAATTCCTTTCAAGGTCTATTCCAAGCGACTGTCATTTTGTAGCTTTTATAATTAGGGACAGTTTACAACCAATCTTGTACCTCTCTATGTATGTACCTATTTACTATATTACACACGCATTTTTTACGTTTTTTAGATCAAAATAATGTTCTAATATTGTTTCGTCAATGTTTAATTTATTGAAAGTTTTGAAAATGTTTTATTTTTCGATCACTATTATTAATTGCTATACTACATTGTAATATTTCATTACATTTATTATAGTTATCGACGTAAAATCTGCCCAATATTGTGTTTAATATTTCAGTATCAAAGTTGAACATTAATAATATGCTACGATTTTATAGCACGCTCCAAAATTATGCACGTGACATGTTGTCAAAGTAACGCTTTTGTGTTTAAATAATTATAAATTTAATACGATGTTTCCTATGATTAATATTAAATTAATTTACACTCGCGCATAGATTGTAATATGATTTTATGGGCAACTGGAAACAAAGCGACTGTACGACAGAAATAACATTTATCTTTTGTTTCATTGGATTCGATTTCAATAGAATAAAACACTGCTTCTTTTAAATGTAGGTTTTATTTGGTCTTTTAGGACATGGTATGTGCAATCTTATTAGTTTATAGTATATTTAATAAAGTGCGTAATTATGGTAGAGAGTTAACTGTAAAGCTCTTATGGTGGCTGGCAGATTTACCGTTTGTCACTGGATTTAAATCTCTTCTTGAAGGTGCAACAAGGCCCAGAAATTAGGGATAGGCTAGTGATCAATTAGTCTGACGGCTTACTTTTAAGCAAGGTTTGGACTACCACAAACACTAAAGTACGGATGCGTTATTGTAGCAGTAGATGGTAACCAAGCAAATGTTAATCGTGTTTTCATGATTTTGACATTATAGAACATTTTTTAATTCCAAATACGTCAAGGTTGTTAGCGCTTTTATATAGACTTATTTCTTTACTTATAGATAATGTTTTAACTGATATACTTGTTTCTACCGTACCACAATACCTCTCTAGAGTTTTAAATTGTGACTTGCAATTAAAGTCTTCAAATCAATTAAATGTTATGATTCGTATGCATGTTCAGTGAAACTCAATTAAATTCAAAGAGCAATTTCAATTAATATTATTGCCGACCGAACGAATTTTGTTATAATGATAAGGACAATTCAAAGTAGAGGAGTCCTCGAAGCTGAAGAGTTATCGAGTAACAAAGAGTAAAAGTCGTAAAACAGCCTTTCCGTGATTTATTACTGAGATAACTCGCATAATTAATTGCTTTATGATTACGTCCGTTATTGCCAAAGGGCCAATTGGCAATATTTCATTTAATTTTAACCTGAGATTCAATTTTGAAAGGGTTATAATGAAAGATAAAATTTCAGCGTCGAATTTTGAAAGAGAAAAATTTCGTCATTGACACTACTTGTACATGCGCGTTGCAAACTTCATGGTGCCATAAACACAAGATGAAAATATGTGCCAACGATTCAATAAACGGAAAAACTACTTCCTGTTCCACAGGACAAGCTTCGGTTCTATATTTGCTGATCTTTATTTGTGTTCATGTAGCTAGATGTAAGACATTTCGTACTACTTAAGGGACTACATGTAGGTACTATCAAGTTTTTTATGAAATCGGACGAAAAAGGATATAAAGAAATTTACTACCGAAGCATATTGGCGAAGATAAGATTAGATTTGATAGCAATATGTAATAAAATGTAAGGTTTTTATTGCTTAAACACGATGTCTTGCACAAAATGTGTTTTGATATCTTATGTCCCAAATTTAAATTATATATCGTTTTATTTAGTTACCGACCATTTATATTTTTTATTACCACTGGAGTTGACTCATGGTCTTGTCAGTTTACGATAAGAATGTTACATCTTCCAGTAGGAGAAAAGTCGTCATTATTCCTTCGTACAAAAATAAAGATTATATATAATTTTTGTACTATAATAACATAACAATTTTATCAAAAGTACCAGAGCCGTTACGTTAAATATAACCTAATAACAACCAATTAAAAATTGTAATGTTACAATAAGAAAACCTGCACACACAAAAATGTCTCTAAGACGTCTGAAGTTTGCCAAAATACACTTGGCCAGCGTGGCGGACGATGGCCGTAACCCTTTCATTCCGAGAGGAGGCCCGAATATAGATAGGTATTTGTGGAACGATAAAAAGTAACAAAAAAAGAAACCAACTAATACAACCGTAGCAATATTGCAATTGAATAGATATATGTACCTATTTCTTAAACATAGATAGGTATTTATGCCGATCCAAATATATCCACAAAAGAATTGCTCGGTTAATAATATTAGGGTTTATTGAAAGGGCGAGACATTAAACAAGACTTCCATAAAACAACAGACCACTTGTTTACTTTATGTATCTTTCCCGCGCGTATTGCAGCTGTTAAATTTATAATTATTCCCAGAAACTCAACTCAAATTAAACCTGATTCTCAAAAATAACTCTGTGCCTTATCTTACTCCAACCCACTCGCCGTCCGCAACGTAGTTCGGTATTAAAAATTAACGAAAAGATGATTAAAAACACGTCCGTTTAATATTACGGCCTGTCTTCTTTATTACAGGGTCAATTGTAGCAGCCAGTTAATTGTTTTCAATTTTTAATTACATATTTTGAATGTTTACCAACTTTCAAATTCAGAGGGCAAAACAATGTTAACGAAAAATCGATTACTGCTAATATACCAGTTCATTAAGTATCACTGTATATTAGAACGACATATCCCCAAGATGGGCAGAGTTCAAATACGCATCTTATCATATTAGTCCTCATAATTAATCGAACGTAATTATGTATAAACTAACGTAACTAGTGAGACGTGGGAGTGTGCTACACTCCTTAGCCTACCGCTAAGGAGATTACAGTTGTGATGTTACGTTTTATTATGTTAAGTATAATCTAAAAATGTTAAAGTAAAATGTTATTAAAATCCTCACAAGGCTTTAACTTAAAATAAATTTTATACTAAAAGTTAAATTACAAAAAGATAAATGTGTGGACAGGTGACGGCCTTTCTTCGTAATGATTTGACATATTCTACCATGACTCCATTAAGCGCTTGAAATGCTTGGTTAGGTAAAAAAACGAACACACACTGTAAAGCGATTGTAACAATAATGAAGCTACAATTAATTGTTAACTGGCCAGCAATGAAATTCAAATATTTATGGTCCCAAAAAGCAATTTACGGAGGTGGCCGCAGCGCCCGTCAGGAACAGCAAGGTGTGCAGGACTGGCGCGAATTGGGACACGGTGCACATTTCGCCGCTAAAAGAATTAAAAATTATTCATATTTCAACCGCATAACTCCAAAAAATATGTGCCTTGGTTTTAATTTAAAGGTGAGCTATCGTTTCAATTACAATCGAGGTTCTTTTTTCAAACTTTCACATTATGAATATGTTTGTTTTTTTAATCATCAATACAATAATTGTGTCTATTATTATAAAGTGTTCTTTTGCTTTTTAATCTGTTAAAGTACACGTATATTTTTTTAAGTTGTGGAAAATTTAAGAGCAGATCACGGACACATTGCTATCCGCCTCTATTTTTACAGAGGTATTTACAACATCTTTTGACGTTTATTGTGTCATCATTTAATAAATAATTAAATAATAGATATTAATAGTTTAATGAGGAAAACTCTACGGTATTAATACGTAGATATGTAAGTACTTAAGAAAAATTGAGATAGTTTGGTTTTGTATAAATAAAAAGAAACTAATTCGAACCTAGAGTTAAGGAGTCTCATACTACGTAAAACGTACCTAATGGTGTTAAGGTCTAAATAACACAAAAACAAATAAGACGAAATGTTATAAATTTGCCATATTGATTGGTTGATATATCAAATGAGACTCGACGAGTTGCACTTTATCATTCTTTTGCAAAGTCAAAGCCTTCATTCCAGGCATTCCAGTGTCATTCCAGGCTTTAGAGAATATAATCCTTAGTTGAATAAAGCAGCAAATACTACGAGCACAAAACGAATCAATATCATTCAATAAGATTTCATTTCAGCAAGAAAATATGCAAAAAAAACAAACTGTTTGACTTCGGTTATCTATAATTAAATCGCCAATAGAGTTGAGTGTTGTTGAATGAGTCTATTCAAAGCGAAGTGGCAAAGAGATTTCCAAACAGCAGTCGAGTGGAAGTGAATGGCGTTGGAAGACGACGTTTCTATTTATCTCCACTTAGATAATTCCACCGAACTGACGTGGGATGAGGGTAAACATCTTGGCGTGATTAATAGTAATCCTTAGTAGTTTAATAGTTGAGATTAAGTTGTTTGAATAATATCATCCGAAACAACGGAGGCGGTAACTTACAGTCTCAGGAGGGAATCAATCATGCAAGTACGAATACAAATCGGAACGATGAATCTTAGCTGTTTAACTTTGCCCACAATTTCATTGTCGAATCTTGTAAAATTTGAAAATGTTTAGCAATGTGCTTGGCACATTGATCGGTGCCGGTGCTGGCATTCAATAGCCACCTCTATTCGTATAGCAATAGGCTCGTGTCCTATTCCATAGAGATCTTTATAACAAAACTGGTGAGACATGGGAGTATATTATAATCCTCTGCCTACATCTTCCGGGAAATAAAGGTGTAATGTTATGTTACTTCAATAACGGTAATCTTCATTCGATTTAGTTCAGCTGTGATTTTTTTTCTGGTTGTTCGTGTCCCTAATCATTGTCGGAGTACGAGTGTAAATCGTTTTATTATAAGGATTGTAAGTAAGTCTCGTACTGGTCAACGCTCGGGTCGAGGTTTACCGATTGGGCGCGCAAGAAGACGCAGTGACGATCTAACGGTAAATCAGGGTCGTGTTTTAGTTATATTTTTATAGTGCTTGCTTCGGCTGTGCACTTAATACTTCTTGCCTCTTAAAATTAAAACTCCAGTTCAGGATTCTTCAACAATAGCAGACCCTCGACGCCTATACGACGCCTTACTGGTAAGTAGCGCTGCTCGTATTGTTATGTTCCATAATGACATATGCGATAAGTAGTGTGTTTACTGATAGGAAGCGCTTTATAATTATTTAATTGTGGAGAAATTATTTTGTGAGTGGATTTCATGATCTTCTAACATATTTGGAACTTATATATTTGACTGCCTCGTTGGTCGAGTGGTTGCAAGCGCGAATGACGCTCGGGTGGTTCTAGGTTCAAATCCCGGGTCGGTTATCATTGGATTTTTCTAATTTAGAATTTACTCGGAGTCTGGTTGTTAGTTAGTCTATAAGTATTTGTGCGTTAGTTCATTTGTTCCTAACCGCTGGCGATATTTACTCAAACATTTTTGTTTAATATTAATATAACGCACGTCTCACGAGGTAGGTACGCCGAAAGAACAGAGTAACATATATTATGTTACACACAAGCAACATTTTTTTATTATCTGCTTGTAGTTCAGGGTGTATGCAATGGAATGTTCGTTCTGTGGTTGAGACATCGCGAATTACCACATTACCATATCATTATACGGCACCAAACTAGGCCAGAGCTCGACATCATTATTTGACACCGCACCAACGACACATAATTTCCCGCCGCAGAAGTAAAATAGACCCACGATGGATTTATTTCAGCCCGTTTGGAGGCTTTGTTGAAATACAAAAGCTGTCACAATTATATTCTTGCATTTCACTTAGGCCTAGATTCTCTTATTAAAATAAAAAAATATATATTTATATAGGGCGCTGTAATTTCAGGTTGTACCGGTGTAGCACACGACATTTTATATTTTTCTGGTATGCATCATACGAGAGTTGCTCATAGATTTGCATTGCAACCGCATAGAATATGTTGTGTTGAGATCACACATAATTGGGAATTTTTTTATTATAGATTCCTAGGAAAATCGCTTTAGATTTTACCATTTTTAACAGTAGATAGTTATAAATCTCTGAGACTTAAAATCTAAACAGATATCTGAAGCCGCAGATTAAGCGCTATAAAATTGTAAAAATTATTGTATTTTTTTTCACCAGCAGTGATAGCCTAGTGGTTAAGAATTCAGTCTCTCACTCCGGGGGTGCTGGGTTCAGAACCATGGCGCGCACCTCTTTATAAAAAAGTGCGTTTTAAGTTTAAATATCACTTGCTAACGGTGAAGGAAAACATCGTGAGGAAACCTGCACACCTTA
>DWME01001294.1:0-25661 GCA_018244795.1 Parelbella ahira ahira
CAAGCGCGGGTGGGCCGGGGCGGCGCGGCGGCGCCGCTCGGGCGGCCACCCTCGCCAAGAAATATTACTTTATCGTATCACGCTATGAACTGCCCAATAAAATATGCAATCAAGAAACAATTACGAACATAAATCGTACAACTCTTAGTGAATTTTCGTATATTTATATGAAATTGGTTGAATACATGCTAAAAGGGCAATTCAAGTTATTGTTAATTGAATGACTTAGTTGGTACACTTATTTTAGAACAACTTCAGTACTGTGTTGCAGCAGCAATAGCAAACAATTTCGTTTTGATAAATGCTACATTTACAATTTTTTTACAGTGTAATATAATACTATACTAAACACAAGTAAGTACTATACTAAATGCAATAATTAGTCAGTAATTACAAATTTTTCATATTTTTGTAACCATAGATATTAATTAAGAACTATGCCATATTTTTCACTTTTCCCGTTGACCGGTAATTTTGTGACACTTAAATCAATAGAAAAATATAAACGTATATTAATATATACACAACTATTTAGTATGTCACAAATCTCTACTAACATACATATGTATTAAAAATGAAAAAAATCTAAATGTCAGTCTTTTATAACTTAGACAATAGGTATACCTATAACACTCACTTTTGCATAAACATACATACATCTGTTAATTTATATATAGCTCACGTAAAAAGCAAATTCCTGTAAAGATGTAGCTTTAGTTAAAAATGCATAGAGTTATTTGGATTGAGTTTATTCCAGCGCAATTTACAGAGTCTACAGATATTCTTATTCAAATATTTGAGGTACAAATTGGAGAATAAAAGTAACAAATCCAAGCGGAACCGCGGCCGAATAGTTGGAATTACAATCCAACAGCCCTTTTTACACAGGCTGATTTGTTATGATTCAAGATAAGTCTTACTTCCTAAAAACGAATATAGCAAAGTTCATTTTTAGTCACTGGCGTTTTTCAATAGTCAGTTCAACTTTATAGTAAGTATAAACACAGTATCCAGTCGATACTTATAACTCAGTTTCATAGTGCAAGCTTTGCAAAGGTCATGTTTATGACTGCTTCGTTGGTCGACGGGTTACAAAGCGCGACTCCTGAACGAAAGGTCCTGGGTTCGAAACCCGAGTCGGGTACTATTGAATCTATCTCAGATTTTCTAATAAAAATTTCTAGTAGTGACTCGGAGTCTAGATCTGTGCCCGGTGTTTGGCAATAGGCTCACCATCTATTCCATTGTGGGATTTAAACATAACTGGTGAAATATGACAACATACTAACACTCCTCTGCCTACCCCTTCGGGGACTACAGCCGTAAAGTTACGTTATGATCCTAATTTTCCATGGACTCTAAAGGACGGTCACGAGTTATCATTGTAGAAAGTAATATTCGATAGGTTTAATATTGAATGGAACACGTCGTTTTGCTGACCCGGTCTAGGTGAGCCGATCGATACCGACACAAACAAGTACGACCGGAAGTTTAGGTACAATATGCTAGTTGATTACACCTTCGGATCTCTCGATTATTACAGCATAATTAATATTGATATGATATTCTACGTTCCAGATATTTCTCTTATTTTATTAACTCTGACGCGCAGTTGTAACCTTCTTTACCTTTTTTTCATAATTAAGTCAATAAAGAGAAATAAAATAAAATTAAAAATCCCAAAATTGAAAGGTAGCAGTAGATATTTTTAAATTCAGAAAAAAAAATCTTAACGAGATTTATTTTAAAAGGTCAAATAAACGTCTGTTTGAAAGGTGACAGAAAAAGTTACAGAATTTTTTACACATTGCCAGTAATAATTAAGTAAAAAAAATAAACAATGGACTATGGTCAATTTACATAAAGGCCATTTAAATATACATTTGTTAACATGAACATAAACATTTGATAACAATTATTATTGTATTCTGATATCTCTACACACGACCATCACATACGAAAATAATCCTCAAGAGAGCTAGGTGTAATGATTAACACGCGGCTCATGAACAACATATGTACATACGTTCATACTAAAAATATACACTCTTTTATATCCAGACATATAAAATACCTGTGCTCATCACACATATTTATGGCATGGGGAATCGAATCCACGAATTCCGCCTCGGCAGTTACGTTTACTAGGCACTAAGTAAGGAGGACTATCATTAAAATTAACTTACTAACCCATATCGCCACCAACCCCTATCTCAGATGTCGGGTCAAACTCTGACCCATAATTGGAACCCTAATGGTCCGAAACTTCAAGCCCTCATACATCAATTGTATTTGAGGGCAACTGAAAGTATTGACGGGAATTCCAAAATCTATGGTGCTATACTAAAATTCATATTATACATAAAACAATACAAAAAAAAACCGAACTGTGATGAAAGTTCTTTTGGTACGGCGTAAATCGTTCAGACAAGATAACATTGTTTATTGGGGAAAAGTATCCTATTCAAGAATTCGAATTAATGTAACGCGAGGACGATAGCTGTCGTACAGCGAGACGCTGCTGGAATTTGGACAAATATTAAATACCAAACGAGTAACGACAACAAAGGAAATCGTGAAGGTTCTGGTAACGAAATAATACCAAATTTAAGCTTGTTGTTAGTTATGAGAACGAACAGTTTTTAAATTATTTTTCGGCATTCCCTTATTTTTTTAAACTTATGTATCCACTTCCCTATTTTTTAAATAAAATTTATACAGTGTATAGATATTTATCCTCTAAATTAATTTAATTGAAACAATAACAAAAAAACTCATTATATTGCTTCTTTCCATCACATTAATAAAATTTGGTGGGAGCGAAAACGAAAAGTTTATGTAAAACGTAAATTTAAAATAACTTCCTCGGTTTTTTAAATAATTCCAAAAATAACTAAAAATGCTGTTAGCTTATTGTTCCAAACATTATCCACATAAAATATTATTATATTTAGTAGTACGAAATGTGCAACAATGCAGACAAATTTACTTAAGGATAAAACAGAAGAAGGCTCTATCGTTGCGGCAAAACTCAAATTGCAAAAATATATATTAATCTTTGAAAAATCCCTGTAACATGTGTGAGTAGATGTAAATATTCGTGTCAGACAAGGCTGCGGGTCAAGGCAAACTGTCATGTATCTGGATAAATGCCTGCAAAGGTTGCAAGAAACGAATGTGAGAATACGTATGGGGGACTTTATGGTGAACTACGAGTACCTGCTCTACGCAGTCTATTAGTGCTAAGCGGCTCTTGTGGCACCACTTGAGCTGCTAACACGGGCCGCAATTGTGCTGAGAGAGCCCCAGGCTCACGTATCTAGGCCAAATATTGATTAAGTTCTGACAGATGGGGAAATCAGAAGTCCTCGAAACTTGCATGTATAAAGAGAGTGATGAATGTGGAAGAAGTACGACAGGCCCATAAGGATAGGGATAACTGACAATTCGTGATCTCTGCCTACCCCATAAAGGACTCGGCGTAATGGTGTAATAATAATAAAAATCTTAATTACGAGTATATGTATTTATTTTTTATTACGTTCAACGTTACCCAACTCAACAAATCGTTTGCGGTACGCCGACGAGTTGGGGCTCAGAGCGTTTCGAAAAGTTCATAAGTTATTATTACACTAATATATAAAGAATCCGGATTAGCTTAAGGATGAACCAGCCGAACGGCGAATATGTCGACGATTGCAAGTTAAATGAACGGAAATTGCGCACATGGACTATTTCATACCAAGGAAAATGAACTCGAAAACATTTTATCCTTCAACATTATTTACTTTGATAGCCATAATATACAATAATGATGGGAATTTTGTAATTATGTAACTAAAGAATTCCCATAATTTAAAAAATATTTACAACTCTATTACATTTATATTTAAAAAAACCAATTTCATGTATACATAGTATATAATATAAACAAAATTATATCATCACGCCAAATCCCTTATGGAGCACGCAGAGTGCAGAATTAAATATATTTATAGCTATCCACATTTATGTTATCGATGCAAACGTACAATCTGATGACGCCACCTGGTAAATCCCAGGTAGACGATACGTGGCGCGATCCGGGGGAGAAGTGGGGTGACCGCCACCTGGTGTTCACCCCTCCGCGGATATGAAGCGCACTTAGCGTCACATGCATAACAACCTTTATATTGCTTCACAAAATCATGCTACAAAAACGGCTCACGCCAAAATAAACATAAAACTTGGAAAGGAGCAAAAATAATAATGTCAAACCATTCTTTATAATACAATAATGATAAAATAACAATATCAAAAATGCCATAGCGATGTAATCAATTCATTAAAATGGCGTATAAACTAAGATTGAAAAGTCTATTTTTTAAAAATTGGTTTACAGGATTTAGATCTACAATTACAAAATACATAAAAAGATACCCCCATTAAATAAAATAACATTTCATTTACATTCATTTCATACTGATCTGCTAACATCAATAGCCGTTTTAACATGCCGTGAAATACAAAACGAAGATAATATGCTTACTACCTGCAAATTGAGTTGCATTGTTAATTGGAGAGTGAGTTAAACTATATGACCTAGTAAATTTAAGAAATGCATATTTTTATTTGAGTAACATAATAATCAATTATAATAATTATAAGAGATAAACTGAATTACGCATTAATATATTGTTAAAAATGTGCACGATTCCTTTGAGACCACACGCAAGTAACTTTAATTCCCTCACGAGTCCTACTTCCGTTATTCTACCCTTTTTGTCAAAAACCATAAACGAGAAAAACAAAAGTGCATTCTTTGTATGCACAGACACGCGGACGGCGGTTTTGTTTATTAGCGGAAACCAGCCGCGCTAGGGATGTCGACGACGCACAAAATATTATAAAATTCTAATCATCGTGCACTGATATCATAACATCATCCGTGTATTTCCTTAAAGAAAGAGGCAGAGAAGTGTAGTACACTCCTATAAATCAACTTTTGTTGTACCTCCAACCTCAGATTAGGGGGTGACCCTATTGCAATATATTATAATATTGTACATTGATATAATGATAGTCGAAGTAATCCATGTATGATGTATTTATAATTACCTTAGCCTATGACATTAACCTTTATTATATAATGTATAATGTCTTTGTATTCATGACAGTATAATTTACTAGAGCTTCAGAAACAGGTAGGTATAGGATGATTGAAAGTAGTAATTTTCTTTAAAATTATGTAATTGCATCAAGACAATGACGTCTTATCGATAAATTATGGGTTTTATAGGTAATTGTATTATGCTGTTCTTTACTTATTTATTTTGTAACTCATATTTGAGATAAGACACAGTTTAATTTGGAACTTTATTAACCATTTAAAACTAGATCATGTCAGCAAAAAGTTAGATAAAATCTATTCGAGAATGTTCAGTTATTATTAAATCTTTGGATTTTATATAAAATTTAAAATTAGCTATAATCTAGAAATATATATGAATATAGATATTTTTCCCACTCAGACAGAACACATACTAGTGTTCAACATATAAATATTTATTCTGGATGGGAAACAAACCCACCGCCCTCATCGCTAACCACTAAGCACTGAACAAACTGGCCCGTCATAATTATATAAACGTTGACAGCCCTACAGCATGCCAGTAACACGCGGGTGCATCGTCAATAGTAGTAGGCCTACAGTGGCCGAACGCGGCACGCGCCCATACGCCACACGGTCGTGCGCCTCAGCCTCTGCCGCACCGCCCCGCACTTTTTGGAAACAAATACCGTTATTAAATATTTCTAAAATATCAACCCGATCTCGCAACGCGCGCAGTGGCATCCATTTTCAAATAGTGAATATTACGTTACATTCAAAATGTGCAAACATATCGTACTTGTTCCTCTCGACACGACCGAAACAGGTAAGCATTTTATATTTCACTAACTATTGCTTTTTGCATTTTTGTCATCTACCCGCTGTTTTGAGTTTATTTAATTATTAGTTTTAATGAATGGATTTATTGAAAATGTTATTTTAATGATTTGTGTAATAATAAATGGACAGTTATTAAAACAATTTAGTACTTCGGCTACAACAATCAGTGTATATTTTTATGTAACTTTTTACCATCGTAATCTGTTTTCAAAAATTTGATTGACACTATTTGCACGTTGATTATTACTGACAATGCTCCGCAAATTCAATGTATGACGATTTTAAAGTACCTACTAGACGTTTTCCGTTAGAAATTCCTACATTAATTTGAATGTTAGTTCGTCTATCGTTTCCCGGTTCACAATTTAGTCAATTGCGTCGAATCAGAAACACATTTATTTAAATTGAAAGCCATCGTCTTATATGGTGGCTATCAATTGCATGAAATAATTATTTTTTTATTATACAACGATCTGTATACGGGGACAGGATCCCGGATAGCGGGATGAATCAGCTCCAGGCGGAACGCGGTAGGATGGCTTTATTAGTGATATTGACAGAAGCGGGCTGAGGGACCGCAGTAGGACGTCGCGTCCGCGCCTCGCGCATGCGCCCGAACCGAATACATCCATAACACTTTAAAAACATCGCGACGACATACGATAGCTTAAATTATAAACCATATCGTCTGTAAAATTAACTGCAGTGGAGTTCTAAAACGGTGGTGTTATATGCAGGCATATCCCGCGAGGCACGATACAGGTAACTTACTGAAACTTGTTTAGAACATACCATTTGGATGTTATTTCTAACCTCCGTTTCTAACCTCCACATTTTCAACTAGTGCATATAAAATGACATTTTATATCATAAAACGAAACTATTCGCCGTTAGCTTTGATTGTGTCATCGTTAAGTTTAAGAAAAATAAATGTATCCGCGATATTTCATGTCTGTATTGTTTCTACATTGTACGGTTATTTCCAGTTATCGCAATGTTCATTTCATTAACTTTAATATAATTCTGAATTTATTGACATTGATTTTATTGACAAATTGACATTTTAGAATGTACAATAATAAAAATACTAAATGGATTACTGATGTGATGTTACGTTTTAAAACATACACATCTTCATATTTCTTGCAATATTTTTTTGCACTATAACTGTCATCACCCTGGGTTGACTAGTAGAAAATGCCACCAGACTTAAGTCCAATCTTTGTGTAACCAAACCAGATTCAATCATTCTTAATCATACATCAAAGAGCAACCGTTACAAAGAATTAACTTAATGCTTAATAGCTTTCTCCAGAGCTTAACAATTGAGAAATGAGAAATATGAAAAAAAATGATATGTAGAATCAAAGACAAAAATATCATCATCATCATCATCATCATATTCATTATCAATCCGTTCCCGTCCACTCCTGCACTTGCCTCTTCAATAGAACACCACTGAACTCCATCTTCAGCAACTGCTTAATTTTTTTTTCTTTTTGAATTATTATCTGTCACAATAAAGCAATTAAATTAAATTTGTTTTACAATATTCCTTTTGCTATACATACGTGTGTCGTCGACGTATTTAAAAGAAAATGAGGTTATAAATTTAACAACAATTCGCCTTGAAACTAATATATTTACACTTCTCACATTAACCAACTGCATAAACCACACAAGCAATTGTTTAATTTTATTTTAAACTGTGAATACTAAATTCGACTCAATTTATGTTATTCGGATATGTAGGTACACAGTATTTATATAGCTGCATGAGCGATACGGCAAATATGAACAAATGCATATGCGATCACGAAATTGTAATTCCATGTCTTATTCTAATTTTTATCTTCTATTTAGAAATTCCAGTAGTGACTCGGAGTCTGGAATTGTGCCCGGTGTATGGCAATAGCTTCACCACCCATTCCATGGGTCTTAAATGTAACTGGAACGTGGGAGTGTGCTACACTCCTCTGCCTACCCCTTCGGGAATTACAGGCATGATGTTACTAATATATTTTATATGATTCACTATTTGTATAATTGAAATGAAATGAATTCTTGAGGACATGATATGATTTAATTGCAACAAACACCTTATGTAACTAGATATAGAACTAGAAATACATTGCCTTCATCCCAACTTTGAAATATGTGGCTGCGTTCTTTGTGTGTTCACCATTGTCATCGTCATCATCCTGTTCATCATTTTTATCACCATTATCATGGCCACCACCTATCATTAACCCTTCTATCGTTCCACTGTTGGACATGAATGTCTATCCAAAATTAGAAGGGTTAAGGGCACCGACAATGTAATTTTGTTTATTACTAAGGTTGTAATCCAGTAACAGCAAACATTTTTAACCTTATGCGATACGATAATATATCCATACTGTGATCAATGAATATTTACTTTTAAATGGTTTTCCTTTCGGATAAGTAAGCATCATTCTCCACTTATTCGCACTGAACTAGCGTGAAACAATATTCTGCAATCGTCTCGCTTTTGCAGCAGGGAGCTGTGCCCAGCTTTGCGACATGGAAAAAGCACGACAAGTGATGTATTCATTTTAATTAATGAAATTTAGACAGTTTTTAAGCCAGATGATATTGTTATCAAATGTTACTTATCAGTTTTTGCCGTTGAACCTTTTTCCATTGAAAATCGCTCATCTAAAAATCTTAAAGGCGGTCATTCATCAAGCTGAATTATAGCGTTATTATTAAGTTATAGCGTTGACAAGATCATGGTTCTAAACACGATATACAGTTCAACATTTTATTTCGTAGTAACTTGACCGACCGTTAGAATTCATGGGCCTGGAGCTGCAGCAACCCGGTGGATCCAAAACATAAATACTATAAACTGTTTCGGCTTTAGAGAACATTCTTGTCCAACAGCGAACGTTAGAGGACTGCAATGATGATGATGCTATTGTAAAAATAATAACCGTTATACCTCGACTTTTAATTTTATCTAATATTAAACGCACGTCAAACATTTTCGTCCTGTGTAAGATACATACATACATATATGTATATACTATGTTGTAGTCTAATACTGCTCGTATGTCCTTACACTAATTAATCAATTAATTGATTAACCACGCCGTACGTCAGACAGTAAGGTCACAAAGTTTAATTCCTAGGAACATTTTGAGACTTAAAGAACAACATGCAATACCTTGTACCATGTACACATGTATGTATGTATGTGTAGTTTTTACCCTGAATTCTGAATATAGAACTCACGTCGTCGACACTCGAATCGAATTAATGAAAATACCACGAAAATTGTATATGGTCGTTTCAAACTTTTCCTTTGGCCTTTGTCATGTTACCAATATATCATACAAGTGTTAACACTTAGAAAGTAAAAAAACTAATATGATTCACAGTTGTGAGTACTACAGTAAATAATTATATATAATTATTATTCATCTCCATCATCATCATCAACTTTTTTATCGATCCACTGTTGAACACGGGTCTCCTCTTAGAGTGAGAGGATTATGGCCATAGTCTGCCATGCTAGCCAAGTGCGGGTTAGCAGACTTCACATGCCTTGCAACTATTTTGTTTGAAAACTGTAACGTGCGCTAATTTCCTGGCGATGTTTTCCTTCAGTTTTATAGCAAGTAACACTTATTCTTAAAACGCACATTTTTGTAATGGAGTGGCACGCCAGGATTGAAATCCAGGACCCCGGGAATGAGGCGCTGAATTTTAAACGACTAGACTACCGCAATACTTCTACGTCACTGTTATTCAATTAACATCGTTATTGAATTATCAGCAGTATTCAATTATTATTTATCACTAGTATTCAATTATGACCGGTATTCAATTATCACTATTCAATTACCATGTCTTTCTTATGGTTCTTTATTTAAAAAAAAAACAAAAAACAGATAAATAATTGTACAGGATCATGAGTATTTGAAGGCGCCTATGGACAGTCAATAAAACTGATGGAATGTGTTTACTGACCTATATAAACATACGTATAGGAGGACAATATGTGTTGTATCCATAGCGAGAGCAGGTGGCCATCGAATGATAACCCATTGATCGATGTTGATTCAAGTATTGACATTTACTTGAACTGTCTCGACTGTCAATTACAGAACGCTGGAGAGTAATTGAACGTTGTTACTGATTTCTGTTATGACAATTTCGTTTTTAAATGACGAACATATTTGATATTATTATTTGGAAGTACGTATTGCAACCAATTTGCACGAGTTAAGCATATACATATTATTTTGCTTTTACTTTGCTTTTCCTGCGTTTTATAATGTTGTTGCTGACGAAAAATATTTTATCAAAATTTCAAGTACTCAAACCATCGCACAGTTGAACTTTATAAAGGAAATTGTTGACACCCGGGTACTCACCTATATTCAACACTATGAAACGTGTTAGCTACCGCTCTAAACAATTTTACTGTTATTTTCAAATTCTATCATCAGAATCAGACTTCTTTTTAAGAACAAGACTCAAAATTTTCGTCTGTAATTTTTTCAACACCAATTCAGAAATCGTCAAATCTTCTTAAACAGTTATGATGTGCCATAGACATGTAATTAATTAAATAAGTCCAAATATATTGTGAGTAGGATTTAGCCGCATTTTTCAAAATTTCCAAAATATATTTTTTGTTGTGCTAGATAGTAGTATAGTATTATCCCTTATTGTAATACTTGCAATTATTGTATCAACAGTAGTGCTTAAACATCCCATAAATATTGTATTTTATTATCTGAAATATATAAGCATTTCTTATTTCAGCCCTACCTCAAATCGATGTAAAGCATACATACATTTTTTATGTACATTTTTATTCCGTAAAGAATCGATCAAGTTATCTTAAATCGATTCGCTAATGTATGACTGCATATGTCAATTCAAATTTTTAATCAATTCGAATCGACAGCTATCACAAATGACATTTATTATGGCAAGAATTTAATTACCATATAATTTTAGTTTCACAATAGATATATACAAAAACCACACGTGTCCTTAATTGCAAAATCAAATTATATTCAATACGGCCATAGGTTATAATGGCTTAATATCTAATGATTTCAGACGAAGCAAATCGTACGCTTACCGAAATGGTAATGATAATGCTAATTCTAGACGTGCTATCGCAAATTGCTATTACCCATATCTTTATAATACTGCAATCTTATAGTCAGTTTGAATCTATCAAATGTGAACCTACCGAATTGTCCTGCTCTGTCGTGCTCATTGGATTTATCACACTAGCCGCAGCATCCGCTGGCTCTATTGATACAATCGCTTTCATACTACAAATTGTCGATGTTCATTCAGGCTCGTTACTTTTGATAAAGCGGCTATTCATGCCATAACAGCATTTCAAATATGGAATATTTATATATCAGTTCAGAAATCGTGTAATTTTCTTAAGTATGTTTTTTAATTATATATTTAACAAGTATTTTTTTAATTATAAATAAGAGTAGGTACCGACATCATATGACAGTTTTGACAGACACAATTATAACGGCGTTTAAATTGCATTCTAGCCCTGAAATGTAATTGCCTAAAAAATGATTAATTTGCGATAGTCAATGTATTTCCGTAATGTAAACTGTATTCCGTTGAAAAAACTGTAGATTTTACTTGCAGTCTGTAGTCCTCATATAAAATGAATATTTTGCTTAATTGTAAAATTAGTCACCAGCTTAATAGTTACAATTTTATTATTGATCAGTAATTAATTTAGATGTCAAATAAAAATCTTGAGGTAGCTTAATAATAACTATAATCCTTACCTCTTTTTACTAAAGATACAATGCATTTGGTAATTAATTAAAATACTTCCTTCTCTAATTTTACTACTATAGCGAATAATTCTACTCTTACAAGGCGCATTTCTCCAAATGATGGGTTTGCGAAAATGACCATATGTCTCCTCTCTTAATATAAGGAGTCACTCAATTAGCTATGGGATTGCTGAACTTGCAGCACTCATTAATACTCATCAATCGGCTATCAAGCTGCAGCGTCCTACTGCATTCTCACGAGTATCGCGTTCAACAAATCAGTGAGATATGAAGTCATTCTACGTCACGTTCAATTATCGTACAATGTTGCCGGCATCGTTTGCCGCTGTTTATGTGATCAATCAACAAAATTACGGGCAAGACAACAATTAACTGTACGCTTTACAGTTTAAACTAATATACTCATGAGACCGTCTCGTTGGTCGATTTGTTGCAAGAGTGACCACTGATCGGGAGGCCCTAGCTTTAATCCCTGGATCGGCTACAACCTTTATAACATCTGAATCAATTCGACAATAGGTACAACGTGTTTAACGATCAAATCATTATCATCGTCATCATCATCAATCCCCTTTGCCGTTCTACTGTTGGAGAAGGGTCTGCTCTTGGAATATCAGATAAATATAAATATCAGATTTAGGTTCATTTTTTCTATGACATTTTGACATATGCCACAAATGTATATAAAACATGTATCATATTTTAGGCGTGCATTATGTAAGATAGTTGAAATTTCCGTAAACACCCAATAAATAAATTACTTCAATGTAGCCCTTTTCATCTCCGTCTCTGTCCTTGGCCATGAACATCTAATAAATATGAAAATCAATATTCAAAAGCAGGTAAGAAATCAATACGGCTATTGTTCGATAACACTAAATGAATCCATTTAAAATTTCACAATCACGCTATTACTGGAGAGAGGACTGATTTGCTCAATGTTTCAATGAATGAGAGTGTTTGTTCAGCCGACGTTGCGTTGTTATCGCGACATGGGACGTAATCTAGCGTACTCTTGATTACGACGCTCAATGTGCTTATTGATCGCGTTCGTATGACGGCCGTGTACCACTACGTATGTATCAGCTGATTCTGTGCCGTGTCTAAATGTATGAAGGTCGGCTTTAATTTGTTCAGTAGACTTTGGTGTTTTTTTTTTTTGTCAAAAAAGAAGCAAAGGCGCAGCCAGCAGTTGCGGTAGCTGATGCCACTCATATCTGCAATTTATTTTGAATAGATTATAGGATTAGAAATGTCGATTAGTCTAGAATAAACGTTATCATGAATTTTGGTAACACATTTAAGCTTGTTATAAAAGGTTTAATTAATTCATCATCACCATCATCTACTCCCATCACTCTACTCCCGTCCACTGCTGGATAAAGGTCTCTCCAACAGCACGCCACTCAGCTCGATTGAGCTTTTCATATCCAACCGCTGACAGCCACTTTCCGTATATCGTCCACTCCACCTGAGGGCGTCTTGCGTATAAATTGACTCGCAAAGAAATATAAAGAAAAATTTTTATTCAGTTCCATCTATGAAGAAAACCTGCAAGCCCGCCATGTTCGGGCGGATCTGGCACGCCAGCAGACGAGCGCTCAACCTAGAACACTCTCCGCCTCAGCAGTTCGCCTGCAGCCAGTGGCAGGCCAGCCATCGCCCATCTACAGTATACCTCGCATACAGGTTTGTACATATGTATATATTTATATTGAATAGAAAAAATATATTTTAATAATTACACATTTAATATGAGTACATATTCCGTTTTGATTACCCTAGGTATTAGCCTAGTTAACTCATCACGAAACCAAATTGATTGGTGTCTATGCTTAATATAAATTTTAAATCGTCATTCCCAAAAAGCTACCAGTAAATATATACGAAGTAATTTACTTACTTGAGTATAAAAAGTAAAATCACGCCTGTAATCCCCGAAGAGGTAGGCAGAAGAGTACAGTACACTTCTACATTTCACCAGTTACGTTTAAGTCCTACGGAATAGGTGGTGAGCCTATCGCCATACACCGGACAGAAATCCAAACTCCGTGTCACTACTAGAACTAATTGGGTATTAACTATCTCTTTCTGGCTGATATGCCCGAAACCGCTACACTCAAATCTCTTTATACAAGTAAAAATAAAAGATTTGATTATTAAAGAAAAAAACATATTATTAGCACCATACTGACAGAGACCACCAAGGCACCGTAGTGGCTGAAGACTGAATGCATGGCATGCCATTGGAAAGGCCTATCTCCAGCAGTGGACGGGAGTAGGCTGATGATGATGATATCATGTATCAAAAATCACAAATGTATTGTAAGTAAATACTGTGTAAGGTTAAATTAATGAATCTGTATATATACGTTTGCACCCAAGACAAATGTGTTATTTTGGAGTTTAGCATCGCAAACAGGCAAACGGATCACCGCTGTAAGAGGAAATTGTACATTAATTGAACTACGACATAAAATCGCCGAGAAACGCTTTGCTACATCAAGACTGATTTCTCATAACCTTATATTAATACACTAGTATCCGCAACCGTTGCTGTTTAACGGCATTAATTGCTTCCATCATGAAAGTATACTCCACATTTTTTACGAACATAGTGAAACTGTCCAGCGCCTTAATTTTCCAACTTGCAAAGAATAAGTTCTTGGCCCAGCATAGATTACGGAACGACACGCGCCTATGTACAGAGACCTACATTGCGTAGGTGAACGTAACACAGCGCTTATCAAATATTACTAGGTACTGAGTTTTATTGTTCGCGCCAATCATTCACACGCTCACATTCTAACCTCTCGCTCTAGCTTTCCTTAACATCGTGCTGTAACGGCACGTGCAGTGGGCGTTGAGTTTTCTGTTTTCAAAATTAGAATGTTGATGAATAAGCGTGGCAGGTCTGAAAGTATAGTCATATTTGTCACTCGAAGCTCTCTGCCTACTCCGTAAGAAATGTAACATGAATATATAATAATTAAATTAGGAGCATTTAGTTAGATTTGTTTATTTTCCACGTATTTTACACCACCAACTAATAATAGATACTAAATATAGGAAAGGATCATTAATAAGGAAAAAGTGAACAGGAAAGGGAAATTATATAACACTGCATATTTTGCGTTGATATGTCTAATGCCAGTGGTCAGTTGTCGTATTGTTATTGTAGTCTCGACGCCAGGTTTGTTTCGGGGAAGGCAGAGAGCCACGGCTGACATGCTTCGTATACACTAATCACTCTCTTCATCACACACTGCTCATCGCAAAACTATAACACTGGAACCCCCAAAGGTCGTAATATCTGAACCTTTATCAGTATTGTAATAGTTAATAAAAAAGTAACATCACGCCAGTATTGCCCAAAGCGGTAGGCAGAAGAGCGTAGTACACTCCCACATTTCACCAATTAGGTTTAAGTCCCAATAAAAAAATCCAAACCGTACCCGGGATTTGAATCCAGGACCTCCTGATCGGCTGTCGCGCTTGCAACCACCCGACCGACAAGGCAGTCAATTATTGTAATAATCATGTTTCGTTTTTTTTTTTTGTGAAACACCTCAAGCTAAGGAATACAAAACTCAAAAAAACTCCACGTCAATCCTGGATGATGTCGAGAACTTGTTACGGTATGTTTGGTTTGGTATACTAAGCTATTTATGTTTGCAGGTGGCTGTTATTCGTGAGCGTGCTGTCGATAGCCATAGCCAGCTTCGCGTGCCAGCGGCTGCCGCGGCGGTACGACGGGCCGCCGGTGCAGCTCAACTACTTCAAGTGGTTCATCTACTTCACCAACTGGGGCTACTTGTTCATCGCCATACAGTCGGGCCTCGCGCTCGCCGTCGTACTCCGCTATCGGAGGGAAAAGTCCTTCAATATTTGTAAGTGCGTTTAGTATCGTTAATAATATTTTATGGAATTATTACATTGTAGAAAATGTGCACAATTCGCTCGGAAAGTACCGCCCCTACATTTGTTTTTACAGTAACGTTAGTATAGAAAATTGATACTATAAGAATTGTTACTTTAATAAATTGTTAACATAATCATTGCTGCTGTAACAGATTTTTACTATAACAAGTTGGGTTTCGGTCTAAAGTGTGCAGCTTTAAATACACGTGTTAACTGGAGATGCCTCGGAAGTAGAAACGCGTTTGTTACTGGCCTGTTAGAACCCGTATTAGCTATAACTAACTGCGCTCGTACTGTCATAGATATACTAACCGGGTTAAATATATTAACAACCCCTACTCCTACAGAACTGTCACAAATTTAATAGCAATAATCTTACTAACAAGTTGCGCTAATTAAACCACTCACACTAATAGTTCTATTCCCACTGTTGCTGACGGTGTTCACTTGATGTGCTTTGTTATTCAATTCGTTAAAGGTACATTTAACAACGACCTGTCACTCATTTTATAAGTACCGTGCTATGAAAATAAGTTCCGACTAGCAACAAATAGTACAGGTTAATACTTTAAGCTGATCCACTGCGGTCGCATTCAGGTTAATAACGGCTTTAAAAACAGATTATCTATATTAAAAGCCACAAAAACAATAGTTTGGTTTCCAATAATAACATCTATTATTTTTTCTATTTACGTTTGTTGATGTACACAGATAAGCATCTTTACTGTCGAGCCGTGCCCGTAGCTAACCAATGATATACTTAGATCAATTCGTGGGAATGTTTAAGATCTAACCGTTCAATCCAATCGTGAAACTAGATCGGTTCGTGGTAATGTTCGAAATGATGACAACTCTAATTTTAGCAATGTCAAGAGTCTCGCGTGATTTCGTTTGTTAAGATATTAAACTGTTTCCGTGCAGCGTTCACTGGCAACAATTAATACAGATGGTGCCGTCGCGTGTCCCCACAATCATCGCGATGGTTGTTCATTGCTGGAACTGCGTATGATCGCTATTTGAGTACGTGATCATCATCAACCAAACACGCCTCCATAGACACAGGATGTAGCCTTGTGAAATTGACCGAAATTAACTGTAATTGATGTGATTTTTACAATCATTTCATGTATATAACATCATCTCTGAAGCGCTAGACAGAAAAGTGTAGTACCTACACACCCATGATTCACCAGTTACAATAAAACTACATTCCATTAGGAACAGGTGTTGAGTTTGTTGCCATTCACCGACCACTTGTGCAGTGCTACTGGGAATTTCAAGATTAAAAAAAACAATAATAGACACTTTTCTTGACCTAGGATTCGAACCTCGTATCTTTTTATACGCAGTCGCACTTGCAACCACTCGAGGAACAAGACAGTTATCAGTTCGTGAAAATCTCAGCAAATGCTATAATATGTTTCATATTATTCTGATATCGGTCTGTTAGCGATGCCACACTAATGTATCAAGTTCCCCTCAGAGGTGAGTACCTAGTTCATGACGTTCCCGGATATGTGAATCCGCCATAGAAATAGTGCACAATACTGCGCTCAATAGTGATCTCTGTGTTTATTCTGTTATTCTATAATGTACCTACGTACCTACGTACGGATCGTATTTTATTTTTATATCTACAAGTTCATCATAGTAATTAGCATTCATAGACTAAAAACAGTCGTCATCGTAGACTATTATTTTAAATTTTTTATGGTTGTAATGCATTGATCGGTGAAATGATCACGATAATACGCTTATTATGATCGGGATCAACATGACCGTGAAATATAATTATTAATTATATAAAATGTAACAGATAAAAAATCTATGCTACTCATTTAGGTAGGCGTACAAAACTTACAATGTAAATTATTTTACAGCTATTACAGTTAAATATCGCAGATACTCGAAAAACTCATGAAATATGTCACATAAAAATCTATTTTACTCATTTAAGCATTTGCTAAAATATGTTTTTATATAATAAATGTATAATTCGTCAACACGTTATAGGTAATACATGCAGTTTGTATAACGAACTCCCTTTTTCAACAACATTCAATGATTGCGATCAAAATGACTATTTGAATTATATCTACCTTTTCATTTAAATAGACGAATGGAAACGACTATGTGTATTATATTGCAGATAAAATATCACGGATACAGAGAAAATAAAACAATATTAGGGGTAAAAAATCTATAGATACTACTCATTTAAGCAGATGTCCCTACCTATTAGTTCGTCAGTACATTTAATGTAGTCCATCTGCCTCACGGTCCGCGGTTCTCAACAGCACGCAGACATCGACAAGGGGACGTCGTGTCACGCACTGCTGATTGATACAATTTCGCGTCAATTAAACTCACCGAGTGGGCCGCGGCCGCTGCCACAATTATCATCATTGGTTCCTCATTCTTGCCATTGACGTTGCCAGTCCAGCCAATATATTTCTAATAAATAACCAATTGGCGTTTTGGTACCACGAGCCGCGAGTAATTTTAGCGTTGCCACAGAACGAAATTAAATGTGGTCTACATACAATGTCTAGGTGTTGTTTCAATAGAATCGCAGTATTTATAACAGCTTATAATGACAATGATTTGTTTTATGCGTTTTATAACTGTTATTAAAACTGCTTAATTATACACGGCTACGGGTTGCTGATGTACAGTTTATTCTAATTGATTAATAGAAAAATAACATGACATCACACCTAAAGGGCCGGGAGGAGGATTTTAGTATATTCCCGCGATGATTCGTCACTTATATTATAGATCCCTTAGAATAGGGGGTTAATCTATTGCCATATACTGGACACAAATATTTAATGAAATCAAAAGGCTATTATCAATGTCTTTATTTCATCAGCTTGCGAAGATGAAGAAATACCGATGGCTCGTCGGCAGCGTACGCCGCTCCTCTGTCGGGCGTACTGGCTCTCCCACACGGTCGCCACAGACCTCGCCTTCGTCATCACCTTGGTCTACTGGACGCTGGTGCACGATCCACGTATGTATTAATAATAGTAACGCCTTAACACATCGCCGAATACAGCCATCAAATCGCAAAGCATCAAGAGAACTTATGTTACGATAACCAGACGACCGATTTCTATACATATAAATATATAGAGGATTCTTATTTAGATAGTTTGCTTAGAAACGAGACACGCTTAAGTACAGGTTGATTGTATAGTTAACATTGTACCTACCAAATACATATGCACTTGTTCACGTCGCTTAACAATATTTGCACTTTAAGTAGATATATGACAAATAGGCGCTTCTTTGACTAAATATGACTAATATTAATTAACAGTAAATATATGTACTTGTCGTTATATTGATTCATATATGCGAAAATAGCACGATTAAATTATTTATCGCATTAACTCACATAATATAGATTTTAGGGATAACCCGACATAACCCTGAAAATGGACATTTTCGAAATCCCACCATTCCTAGCTATGGCGCGGCGGATGCTAAACGGGCTAAATAGAATACACACAAATAAGTTAAACCGATACATATCCACGAAACATTTAATACAAGGTTTACTTGGCAATATTAAAGTGTATTTAAACTGTATTTCGTTACTTCTAATGTAAAAGGCATCTCTACAATTCACAACTATGTATGTAAGGACACACTCTGTTTACGCTTTAAATAACAAAGTAATGTCACTTTGTGCGTAATAAATTGAAAGTGATGGTTATGACGTATTTCATTGATGATTAATTGGGCTCTATCGTTAATAATCGAGTGCATGGAGAAGGCCGATGCCCAGTAATTGACTATCAATAAGTCACTTTGAACTGTGGACTGCACCTTCAGACGTAAACGATCGAATTATACTAGCAGATTTAAAACGACTATGTATATATGTATATTACGTATTTACATATACATATATATCACGCCAGATCCCTTTCGGTATAGAGAGATAGCACCACGTACAAAGTATCTATATCCTGACATAGACGTCGTGCTTATTCTATGTAAATATTGTCATTGACTACAATATCGCCAGTCTTATTAAGTGTTATTTTGTATGAAATCTATTTTTTAATTTTCAAGGGATTCACGAAATCAACGCTCTAAACTTGCTGGTTCACGGTGGCAATTCTGCCATCATGCTCTGTGAACTGGCAGTCACGGCGCACCCCGTACGCGCTGCTCATGCGCTGTTCGGGGCCAGTGCGGGCCTGGCCTATGGCGTCTTCAGCGCGTTCTACTGGGCTGTCGGTGGAACTGACAGACTCGGTTTATCCGCTATATATCCAGCGTTGGACTGGAACAAACCTGGTCGGTAGTTCATTATTTGTACAATAAGTTACCAACCGCATTGTGAATGTTATATGTATATAATCTTAATGCCTCATATCCCATAAGCAGCATCCTTTATAACCTATCTGAAATCCAGAAACCATTCTGTTCTGAATCCAGAAGTTCTGTGGCATTAAAAAGGCATTTACGAACGTTTGTGTACACTTCGTATCAATGACTATGTATAATTTAGTAGTTTATATATACTTTAGTATAATTTAGTAGTTTTTATATACCACCAACTAAGTAAAAAGGGTTTAAACGTCAACGTAACATCACGTCACGTCAACGTTACATTTACGGCGCATGGAATAGGTGGTTAACCTGTTGTCGAGCCACTTCTAGAAATCCTAAATTAGAAAAATCCAATAATACCCGACCCAGGATTTGAACCTAGGATCTCCCGATCGGCGGTCCCGCTTGCAACCACTCGACCAACGAGGCAGTCTAAAATCGAAAGTTTTTAATAGAATTAAACTTATGTGTGTCACATTATAAGAATTTGCACAGATGTAAGCACTTCTTAAATACCTATTGAAACCGTTTTGATCAACAATGCGTCATGTTCGTACTACGAGTGGATGATTTATATATTTTGTTATCGAGTGAAATTTTTGTGCATACGTTTCTCGGTGTCAGGTATAGAGTAATTTGCATTAATATTATTGTAAATTACGATGACGATGTTAAAAGTGAGCAAATACAACATTAGAGTGTCTATAGACACGCAGGTATTCTGCCTCCGCGTTAGTCAGCCTAGGGTACTATTACGGTACGTCCGTACAAGGAACTGCTTCGCTTAGTAAGTAGCACTTTGTAACACCTGATACTTTATCAACCTTCGATATTTGATGACGATCCTTCTAAGAAGCTTTCTGTAATAAAATTTTATATTATTCAGATACACGTGTATTCAAATAAGGAAGTCGCGGCGTCCGTTTTATAATTTGTTCATGACGTAGCAAAATATGAAACGTTACCGTATCATGGCGGCGATTCTGAATGTAATGTCACACTTATTTATGTATGTTATGATCATAGTATCACGTCGGGGTCCTTCAAGGGCTAGGTAGAGAGTACCAAGTCCCTAATATCGCTCTAATTACGAAGCTATTGTACTTCTACATTCTTTCGTCTACTCTCTTCATGCACGCCGCTTTCTAAGACTGTGCTTCTCCATCAGCCAGTATCTTACTTATTTGAATTATGTAATTCATCCAATATACAATCTTCATCATCATCCTTATCAACATCGTTCACATCGTCAAAGACCCTCTTATCATTCTCTTGACGGATACAGATCTCCTCTCAAGGTGGACGCCAAGTGTGAGTTGGCAGACTATCCATTCCTCTAAGAAGGCTATAATACGATATTAATATGGTATGTGTTTGTTTTTCCAGCCGCTGCATTCGGTTTCGTTGCTCTGTGCGCGGTGGTGATGATGTTCGCGCACGGGGTGGCGACGTGCCTGGCCTGCCTGCGGATGAAGGCGGCCACACGGTTGCGTCCCACGTGCGTACAACTCGAGAAGCTCACCTTGCCCACGCACTGACGGGTCGGAAACGCCTAGCAATATAGCCTTAGAACTCTTCGCACAGGGGCATTAAAACGAAACTAAGTTATTATTAAATAACTTTGAAACATTACTAAATATCATATTTAATCGTACTCATGTAAATTGTCATTTTAGTGATACACATTGCATTAGAGAAACTCAGCGTCCTGAATTATTAACGAAAAAAATGGTAATAAATCAATAAGGACGTCTAAATTTCGTTTATAAAGTCGATTAGACGATCTGCGGGCCTTAATAATAAGATGCGGTATACGAGCAACTATTTCATTATGCATGTTGTTAATGTGTTTCGTTTTATGCCCACAGTGTGGCGTAATAATATAATATGTGCTGTGATCGTAGTATTGAAAGCAATAAGCAAAGCAGAATACCAGATAATCGGTTTGTTCGTTCTGGCGCAAAACTGCACAGCGGTCTAAGGGTGTTTTACACGAGACGGTAATTCATATAGACTTATAGTGCAATGTTTGAAACATGATCTGATCATTTAAATAACACGAGGTGAGAGTTTTGATGTTGGACAAACGCCATGTAAACATATCTCCGTATGTTTAATGTAAACTTACAAACTGCTAAATGGTTTTTTGTCATAGTAGCAAAATTATTATAGAGCTTTTCGATTGTATAGGTACCAAATATGTGTATCGAATTTACAGAACTATTTAAGATGCTATCTTTTGCATTCTACGTGGGTTGATACACGAAAATACAGGTACCTACGTTGAGAGAACTTCGATTTATTCAATCGAACATAAAACATGGGTCACATTTACGCCCTCTGATGTCATATCGATACATGTATTTCATGTCAACGTGTGAGTGAACGCATGGATTCTTTACGATGATTCAAGTATTCGATTTACTATTTTAAATTTACCGTACGAATTGGAAGAAACAATGGCTGATGTCTATTTAATCCATTAATTCTGGCCTTGAATATTTATGTCACACATGGCTCAACTCATGTAGGACTTTTATTAGCAATTGATAAAACAATTATAATGTAATCTACGTTCAGTTCTTATGTACTTTAAAACCGGCAACCAATCGAAAATCACTTTAATAACGCAACTGCCCCCAATTCATTCCCCGTGTCTGTTAACAGAGATTAGCATAACAGCATTTAAAAGAAAACGCTTAAAGCAAAACGGACTATTAGCTCTAATTGTTTTGCTTCGATCTCCTAACGTATCGCATTTTATAAATGATCGTCTAGAATTTTATAGTATAGCTCTTGAGAACAAATTCAGTGTATACAATTCGGAATAACATGAAATATTGCACATTTTTCACCTCTATATTGCATATATAATACAGTACTCGCGTGAAAATCAAATGCACTTGCAGTAGATCACATCAGCGAACGCATCAAATGCATACGCTTATAGCTTTCGTGTACACAGATATGAATTCTGAATATTTTTAACGCACACATAGAAACCGGGTCAAGTTTGGTAACTGTATTTACACGGCCTATTCTGCCATTCTACGCACTATTAATATATCATCTATATTAATATTTTGCTGTGTTAAACATTTAATAATTGTTTTAAAATGTAACTCGTATAGCAATAAACAAATTGCGATCAACTGAAATCTCCCGTGTATTTGAATAAGTAAAACTAAAAGCGTGGAAATAAAACTGCGATCCTTTAGTTTTCTTACATATTTGATAAGTACTAAGAAATATTAATAATGATAAAAGTGGTATTAAGTATTTTTATGCATGCGTGCTTACCCAAATGCATTATAATTAATTATATAATTATTATGGCGTGATAATAAAACAAAATTAAAACTGGTAACATTTCAATTTCGTATATTATATTCAGTAGGCTAAGGTTACTGCATTTATTTACTTTAAAAATACATAGTGTTGCTAGCTATGGTTTTAAACTGCATGCTTATTTACCTAAAACTTTAAGTTTATACCCCGGTGATTAATTAATTTTATAATGTGACTTTATCATTATATAAATTATCATTACACTGAGAACAATGATAAACAAGGTATACCTAGGTGTGGTGGCGTGTTATATGTAGGTAACTTAAGAAATGTTATAGATTAATGATTGTATTAATTTAATACACCGTTATACAATCTGTATAATATGATTCAACATAATTCAAATTACATTTAAATTGTATATTCTTTCGTATATCAAAATTTTACAATATAATGAACTGCACTGATTTAGAAATGACACCAAAACGTATTCATTAATAATTTATAATCGTGATCCTAATACGAGATTGTTCTTTTTTGTATTTAGCGATGATCCAAAGAAAATGATTATGCCTCTCAGTATTGGTAAGTAATGTAGATTTTATAATTATTTTTATTAACGTTTAATAAGTAGTTTACAATGACAATATATACACAATGACGGCTTCAATACAACTACATATGTATGTCGCGTAGGTATTGCTTGTTGTCGACTAATCTAAAATCCCCGTAGCCTCATTGTGATCGTAGATTGTAGAGAAATGGATTGTTCCTAGCCTAAATATAAATATTTAGGCATTGTTCTGTGATGCTGCTCCTAGCATATGTATAAGGTACTATCTCATATAAAATTTAGCCAATAAGTAGCGATAAGTGTTATAATAAATGAAATAGTGCTGGTGAAATGGTAATTGTTTAGAAATTATTAATAGCCGCAAATGTATTCAATCATTTTTAGAAATAAATAACTATGAACTTTCTAATCTCGTTTTTTTTATGATAAGTGTGTGATTAATAGTGTAACAAGGGTGAACAATAAAAATATTAGTTTATAAGTAGAGTTCGCTCAAAACTGCTTAAACGCAACTGGTGCAACGTGGGGAATGTACGACGCTCCTCTGACTGCCCCTTTGGAGATTTCAGGCGTGATGTTACATTTTTTAAAGTATACTAAGTAACGGTCGAAATTCAACCGTAATGAAACTAAGTTTGCACATTATTGAAGTTCTAATGTCAAAGAGTTTACTTCCATGAATCTTAGTATATCACTTAACTTTTTCTCCGTACTAGTGTTGCACCATAGACAATATCTGACATTGACAGTATCACCATAACGAAATTACTATTTTAATTCAATGGATAACACAAATGTTTCTGCACTCCTTTACTATATAAAGTTTACACTAAATCGCAAACTCTCCGTGTGCTCAATATTAAAGAAAGGATAAAAAGATTTTACGTAATTACGTATACACGCCTATTTACTAATGTACTCATAAACACATGTAGATATTTTGCTGTATTGTACACATAGTGCATAGAACTCTCTACCTGGAGAAATAAAATAGCAATGGATGTTTTAAAACAATTTGTCTTGCATGTATTCCAATCAAGGCATGCGAATACTTTGACATTTTGAACAGACGTACTCGTATATAGGCGCTTTGGGATATTTTACGTATTAAACTTATCATGGAGTGAGAACTATTTGCAAGCAGTGTACCTACATGTATGAAAAGAGTGTTAATTATAGAAAAAGCAGGTCTGGTCTGTAAGACTAATGATTTCTGGCACTTGATGCCCCTTACCTACCCCGTGAGGGACCGCGCGTATTAACATAACAATTGTAAAAATATCACAAATAAAACTCCTACTACTATTACAAAAAGTACTACCAACACCATCACGTCAATACTGGTAATCTACCTATTCATGCTACCAATACTTATCTATCATACCTACCGATTGCATACTGAGACATAATTAGTAACGAAAATCGTGTCTTTGTAAGTAGACCAGCCTTCAGAGATCCTGAAACAGTACTATAACAATACATCATTAAATGAAATAAAGGTCCGCAATTAATAACTTGCACTATGAATAAAAGAGTAACTCTTGTCATAGGGTATTGCTTAACCCCAAAGCGTTAGTTGAATAATATCGATGTGATTAACGGTGTGTGGAGGCGTGAAGACGGCCTTAGGGATCCGAAAATGCAGGCATGATAGCAAATAAATAAATAACTAAGTATTCTAGTGCTCTCATTACGTACTGAAAAACGATCGATTAAAATAATTGCGTTGGTTTACATAGGTTTTTGAGATTACATCGCTCTTTAATTTATTTTGTAGTTG